>JAODAL010019039.1:0-73102 GCA_025379985.1 Phyllomedusa bahiana
ATGACATTTTGGAGGGGAAAACGGTAAATTGGACACAATTTATCCATTTTCAGTTAGGGGTGTACTCACTTTTGGTGCCAGTGCTTTAGACATTAATGGCTGTGTGTTTAGTTGTTTTGAGGACACACCATATTTACACTGTATATTGACTAGTTTACATTGTATCAAAGTGTCATATCTTCAGTGTTGTCCCATGAAAAAATATAATACAATATTTACAGATATGTAAGGAAAGTACTCACTTTTGTGAGATACTGTATATATTCTGACATATTTCCTTCTTCCCAGGTATATGTGGGTATAGTATAGGTATAAACAAAGTCATTAGATTCCAAAATAACCCAATATACTTATATTTGCACACATCCCCAGGTAAATATACCTCCAGCCGTCCCCAGGTAAATATACCCAAAATACTAATAAATGTGAAAGACTTCCATCCATTTAAATGCATGTCTTACCCTTTAAAGTTTACATCTACAGCAGGGGCTGCACACATACAAATAACTAAACATTCACAGCAATACTTATATATAGAAAAATCAAAGTATCACTAAGGACTTATGTGCCAAATATGCATGCCAGGTAGATAAAAAAATTCTATTTCAGAATATAGGAGATACTGGTTTGTGGTGCTAATTCCCCAGCAGTAAGTAAAGATGCTTGTTACCGCACTCTGTTCTGGCGTTTGATAGAAGCAAGGGTGCCTATGATCTGCAAAAACGGGCGCCAGCAGAATGGTCCCACCCATACATGTGACGTGGATGTGGGTGGGAAAAATCGACGTCACTGTAGGGATTTCCCAGAACAGAAAAATCATTCTTACATCCCGCCTACCCAGATGACCTGACAGGACGCCTAGTAATAGAAACATGGTTTGCTAATGGATAGTAATTGTGGCCATAGTAGTGTACAGAGCATCTTAAAGGCTTAAGAAAGAATAGGTATAGTATGAATTTATAAAATGTAAGTATACAGGATGGTAACATATGTAATATTTAAATATGATAGTATTTAAAAAATAAATACGCTGTAGAAACATATTACATATGGAGCCACAGGTACTGTTTTCTAGAGAAACAGTTTAAGCCTAGGTTCATATTTTGAGTTGGAGGTTCTGTTTGGAGTCTCTGTCACAGAATCCTTCAGCCATCACCATGATAGAAAACACAATGAGCCCTATGACAAACGTAAACTGGACGTTAGCAACAATTAATGTCATTTTATTTGATAAGGATGGGGTTCTATGTCATGTGGCATTTCAGGTAAAACTGGGTGACAATCACAAAAACTTCAATATAGTGTGAATTGTTGTGATTGTTGCAAGCTGTCTTCTTTTTCTCCCATATGGAAACAATAAGATAATATGGTGGTCGCATAAATGATCAATTTTGCTGCAACATTTGCATAAACAAAACTTCCTGTGGGCTGTAGCCGTATATTTTTAAAAATCACGGCAAAACACTTAAAGGGGTTGTCTCACTACAAATAATAGCTTAAAACATGTAGGAATCGGTAACTGAAGAGTTTCTACCAAATATATTGCTTTATTTTTTTTTAGCTTTGTTGAGGAGATAATTTAGAATTTATCATTTCTGAGTGCACATAGGTTTCTCTATGTTACCGTCCTGCTCTTCCCTTCTCTCTCTGCCCTGTCTTATCTGATAGCAGGGTTGACAACAAGGCGGGCTGCTGGCAACTTGAGAGCAGAGTGTGTTATCTCACACAAGTAATTAGTCTCCTTTATTTGTTTACTTTGAGCTCTGTTCTTATAGATAACATTTCTTTCTCTCATGTCAGTGCTTTTAGAAGAGCTATCAATGGAGCTGATATGTTATTTACTGTCATAGATGCAGCCACAGCCTGACATGGTACTAGTGGTATATTACCGCTGGCCGCATGCCGTGAGCTCCGGCCGCGGGTGATTAACGCTTCATTATCACAACCTGTCATGGTTGCGATAATGAAGACGCAGGCAGGAGGACAGTGCAGCAGCGATCTACTGTCAGATACCATTGGGAAGTGAAAGTCACTTCCCGAGGTCATCTGTGACGTCACCATGCCCGCAATGCATTGTGGGCATGGTGACTGACAGTTGTGATGGCGACCAGTACACAGCAGCAATGCTTGTGTACTGGCCTGCCTTCTAACAGCAATCTGATGTTTGCTGTTAGAAATCCCCTAAGGGGAAAAGTAAAGAAAGTGTAAAAAAGTAAAAAAAAGTAAAACACAAACACACACAAAAAACCCCCCGTACATCTACCTTTTCCCCTTTACAAATGCCAATCGCCCCCAAAAAGATCAAAAATAAATAAAGTACCCTTATTTGGTATCACTGAGTGTGTAACGACCTGCCCTATAAATCTGTCATGTTAATTAACCCGTAAGATGAACGCCCTAAAAAAAAAAAAAAGTCACAGAATTAAGATTTTTGTTCATCCCGCAGCACATAAAATGGAATAAAAAGCGATCAAAAACTCCTATAAACGCCGAAGTTGTAACAATTAAAACATCTGTTCATCCCACAAAAAAAAGTCCTTACACAGTTCTGTATACGGAAAAATAAAAAAAGTTATGGAACTAAGAAAATAGCGATACATAAATATTCTTTTACACACTAAAAATATATAATTTTTTTTAAAGTGCTTCAACATAAAAAAACTATATAAACAGAATATTGCCGTAATCTTATTGACCCAAAGAGTAAAGCTAACTTATCACAGTTACTGCACGGTGAGCTCTGTTAAAAACAAAAATAAAAAATACTACTAGGATTGCAGTATTTTCTTTACCCTGCCTTCCAAAAAATGGATTTAAAAGAGATCAAAAAGCCTTTACCCCAAAAAAATTATACTAATAAAAACGTCAACTCATCCCGCTAAAAACAAGCCCCTACACAGCTCGGTAATCAGAAAAATTTAAAAGTTATGGCTCTCAGACTATGACGATGCAAAAACGTGTTTTCCTGGTTGAATAAAAGTGTTTTTATTGTTTAAAAGCAGTAAAACATATAAACAAATTGGGTATTGCTGTAATCATATTGACCTGCTGAGTAAAGCTAGCATGTCATATATACCATACAGGGACCGCTATAAAAAATAAACATATAAAACACTACCAAGATTGTTGTATTTTGCTCAAAACATCTCACAAAAACCTTAATAAAAAGCAACATAATGAATTAATGAACATAGCGTCATATGCACCAATAAAAACATGAACTCATTCCACAAAAAACAAGCCCATACACAGCTCTGCATACAGCAAAATAAAAAAGTTATTGGTGTCAGAATAGGACAACATAAAAACGCAATTTTTTATAGACATATTTCTATTGTGTAAAGTAATAAAACTATATTAAATCTATATCATTGTAATTGTACCGACCTCCATAGTAAAGTTATCCTGTCATTTACACTGCACGGCGAATGCTGTAAAATTGAAACCCAAAAAACAATCACCGAACTGCGTTTTTACCCCCCATTTTCATGGTCCAATGCTAAAAAAAAAAACTATAGAACACCTGTGCACCCAAAATGCACAGTACACCCCTAGATGAGATCCCTGAGGGGTGCTGAATCCAAAATGGGGCAACTTCTGGAAGGTTTCACCTGTTCTGCTACTTTGGGAGCTTTGCAAATGCAACATGGCCCCACCAAAATCTGCCTTCCAAAAGCCAAATAGCGCTCCCTCCCTTGTACGCCCTGCCATGAGCCCAAACAGCAGTTTACACCCACATGTAGGGTATTTCCGAACTTGGAAGAAATTGCTGAACAAAGTTTTCGGTGCTTATTTTCCAAGATTCCTTGTAAATATGAAACATTTTAAGCTAAAATTGGCGATTATTGGAAAAATTTTTTTTTACATTTTCACAGCCTAATGCTAAAAAAAATTTGTGAATAATCTGATGGGGTGTATATACTCACTGCACCCCTGATTATATTCCTTAAGGGGTGTAGTTTCCAATATAGGGCCTTTTTAGGGGTGTTTATTAAGTTTTATCACCTTAGGGTGTCCTCAAACCTGGAATGGCCCCTAAATAAAATCGTATTGAAAATGAGACCCCAGAGTCCAGTAGGTGCTCCTCCTATTCTGGGGCTTATGGTTGAGCCAAATAATGCACTAGGGCGACATCTATAAAAACGCAAGATCTGGGGGAATTGATATTATGTTGCATTTACCTAGTCACATTTACCTTATTCCAGTGAATAATGGATAAATATTGAAAATCTGCAAAAATAGTGAAATTTTTAAATTTCACCTCCACTTTGCTTTAATTTCTGTGAAATACCTAAAGGGTTATCAAACTTCCTAAACACTGTTGTAAATACTTTAAGGGGTCTAGTTTCTTAGGTGGCATAATTTATGGGGGTATCTAACATGCAGGCCCCTCAAAGCCACGTCAGAAAACTGGGTTTAGTGGTCCCTTAAAAAAAAATGTTATATTGTGCAATTTTCTTGAAAATGTGAGAAATTACACGCAGAAATTTTGGAACTTTCAAAATCCCAAATTTTCATGAAATTTAGATTTTTTTCACAAACAAACAAGGATTGTATTGATAAAAATTTCTTACTAACTTGAGGTACAATGTGTCACGAGAAAACAATCTCTGAATCACATGGATAGTTAAAAGTGTCAAAAAGTTATTCTCACATAAATTGACACATGTCAGATTTCAAAAATAGGGCTGTGTCAGGAAGGCCAAAACTGTCTGGGTCCTTAAGGGGTTAAATAGAAAATTGAAGACTAAGCCTACTATTAGAATATTTTACCTTGAACTAAAGGCAACCTTGTGCCGTTAACTAGATATTGGATCTATTCTATCTAAAGCCATGACAAATTGCAAGAAATAGTTTCTATGTTTGAGCTCAGCTTCAAGAACACATGTAGTTTAGCAATGAAAAGAATGTGACAACAGTAAGTAGATGATGATCAGTGGAAATGATGAAATTGTGGGAACAGTTGATCCAGCTTTTAAATCTCAGAGATGTGACCTTGTGTCACTTTCAATCATAAAACAAGATTGCTATCTTTTATCCAATTTCGCAGATCTTTTGTTCAAATGGAAAATGTGTGAATCTAATAATATGTGAAAGAAACTGAAGTTGGAAAACCAAAATAGAGGCTGTTGGAAGAAAAGATAATCTGCACCATCTTCAAGAGCGGAATTAACACAAAGTGACACCTTAATGCACACAGCAGCGGTGAAGATATGGCCCTCCATATGACTGACTTTAATGTAGGAATTCAACTCTAAAAATAGGGTTAGCAGGTACTTTCTTATCTGTTTGGGGGCAATTCTAGTTTTGTAATTTTATTGATGCTATTAAGTAAAGGATCTGGAAATTGCTTATCCAGCAAATGCTTTCAAGATTAGGTACTAGACGCTCTGTGTCACCTCTCACCAGAGAGGTTTTTAGCTGTAGTTCTCCAATTTATTAACCTGATACAGTGAGGCTGTATTAACCTGACACTTTTCAGGAAATCTAGGTTCAAATGCAGCAGAGGCCACATATTATTTTAACATAGGGTACTATTTGCAACTTTTGGTCCTCACAAAGCAAATTTAGACAGAGGCCTGAAAACCTTGTGACCACTGTTAATGATTATACCTTGTAAAGGATGGAAGAGAGCCTATTAAATGGAATAGGAGGGATTTATTTTACTACCTTATAAAAATGTGAATTGATTACTACTAGCACTTTTACAAGATGAATTCTTAAAGAATGATGGCTGCCATAACACAGCTGAAGTCATAAATAAAAGAAGGTATTAATGTTATTTTAAATTAGGTTACATTGGGAGACAAAAAAGAGAATTATATATATATATAAACACTCACCGGCCACTTTATTAGGTACACCTGTCCAACTGCTCGTTAACACTTAATTTCTAATCAGCCAATCACATGGCGGCAACTCAGTGCATTTAGGCATGTAGACATGGTCAAGACAATCTCCTGCAGTTCAAACCGAGCATCAGTATGGGGAAGAAAGGTGATTTGAGTGCCTTTGAACATGGCATGGTTGTTGGTGCCAGAAGGGCTGGTCTGAGTATTTCAGAAACTGCTGATCTCCTGGGATTTTCACGCACAACCATCTCTAGGGTTTACAGAGAATGGTCCGAAAAAGAAGAAAAACATCCAGTGAGCGGCAGTCCTGTGGGCGGAAATGCCTTGTTGATGCCAGAGGTCAAAGGAGAATGGGCAGACTGGTTCGAGCTGATAGAAAGGCAACAGTGACTCAAATAGCCACCCGTTACAACCAAGGTAGGCAGAAGAGCATCTCTGAACACACAGTACGGTGAACTTTGAGGCAGATGGGCTACAGCAGCAGAAGACCACACCGGGTGCCACTCCTTTCAGCTAAGAACAGGAAACTGAGGCTCCAATTTGCCCAAGCTCATCGAAATTGGACAGTAGAAGATTGGAAAAACGTTGCCTGGTCTGATGAGTCTCGATTTCTGCTGCGACATTCGGATGGTAGGGTCAGAATTTGGCGTCAACAACATGAAAGCATGGATCCATCCTGCCTTGTATCAACGGTTCAGGCTGGTGGTGGTGGTGTCATGGTGTGGGGAATATTTTCTTGGCACTCTTTGGGCCCCTTGGTACCAATTGAGCATCGTTGCAACACCTTGTGGAATCTATGCCACGAAGAATTGAGGCAGTTCTGAAGGCAAAAGGGGGTCCAACCCGTTACTAGCATGGTGTACACCTAATAAAGTGGCCGGTGAGTGTATATATATATATACACACACAGTTGAAACCAGAAGTTTACCTACACTTTATAAAATGACACATATGAATGTTTTTCTGACTATCTGACATGAAATCAGAGTAACATTTTGGGCTACATGTATGAAAACAGTTTAGGTCTATAACTCACACTTTTTTGCCCATAGTTACCTATAGGCAACAAAGTGAGTTTTAGACCTAGACCGTTTTCATACATGTGGCCCTTTATGTCAATTAGGATTACCAAAATTATTTATATTTTCCAAATTCCAGAATAAAGAGAGAGAGATACTTTTTAAGGCATTTTTATTACATGGGAAAGTCTTCAGAAATCAGCCAAGATATCAGGAAGAGAATTGTGGACTTGTACATGTCTGGATTATCCTTGGGTGCAATTTCCAGATACCTGAAGGTGCCTCGATCATCTGTACAAACAATCATACGCAAGTTCAAACAAGATGGGAATGTCCCACCATCATACCGTTCAGGAAGGAGACAGGATCTGTGTCTCAGAGATGAACGTGCTTTGGTCCAAAATGTGCATATCAACCCAAGAACAAAAGCAAAAGATCTAGTGAAAATGCTGGCGGAAGCTGGTAAGATTGTGTCATTAGCCACAGTGAACCGAGTACTGTATCAACATGGGCTGAAAGGCCGCTCTGCCAGGAAGAAGCCATTACTCCATAAGAAACATATAAAAGACAGATTAATGTTTGCAAATACACAAAGGAACAAAGACCTACATTTTTGGAGCCACGTCCTGTGGTCTGATGATACTAAAATTGAACTGTCTGGCCATAATGATCATCGTTATGTTTGGAGGAAAAAGGGAAAAGCTTGGAAGCCTAAGAACACCATCCCAACTGTGAAACATGGGGGTGGCAGCATCATGTTATTGGGTTGTGTTGCTACAGGAGGGACTAGTGCACTTCACAAAATTGATGGCATCATGAGGAAAAAAGATTGTGTGGCAATACTGAAGCAACATCTCGAGACATCAGCCAGGAAGTTAAAGCTTGGGCAGAAATGGACAATGAACTAAAACTGGTTACAAAGTGGCTAAGGATAACCAGGTCAATGTTTTGGAGCGGTCATCACAAAGCCCTGATCTCAATCCTTTTGAAAATGTATGGGCAAAGCTGAAAAGGCTGGTGCGAGCAAGGCAACCTACAAACATGGCTCAATTATACCAGTTTCGTCAGGAGGAATGGGCCAAAATTCTTACCAACTATTGTGAGAAGCTTGTGGAAGGATATACAAAATGTTTGGCCCATATAGTTTAGGGGCAATGCTACCAAATACTAATGAAATGTATGTAAACCTTTGACTTTGCATAAAGTAATAAAAATGCCTTAAAATTCTCTCTCGCTCATTATTCTGGCATTTGGAAAATAGAAATAATTTTATTAATACCAATTAACCTAAAATGGGTAAAGTTTATTCTGATTTCATGTCAGATAGAGAGAAAAACATGCATATGTGTCTTTTTATATAGTGTATGTAAACTTCTGGTTTCAACTGTATATATTTTTACATTTCGGTAACCTGTAGGCACAGTTTGCCTGGCTTAGCAGATTCTACCCAGAAAGTTGACCATATATAAACTAGCAGGTGCTCCTTCCCCCAAAGCTATCTATAATCAAAAGCCTAGCCTAGACAAATCCAGCCATGATAATCAATGTAAATACAAAAATGTTTATACATTTTGTATATCATTAATAAATGGTATGCTATACACTGTGCAAGTTTATAGACGACACAGGGCTCTTTGAATGTTGCATTCACATGGGGAAAGAAGGACACTGACTACTAGATATTTGGATCTAATTGCAAATGTCATGTAGGATGTAATCTTTGTCCACAGTGAAATAGCCTGGAAATTATTACATAAAAATAAAGATACTAAACACATGGCAGAGATTTATAATGCCAAGCCTCGAGGTTTATTCAGTGGACTACACCAGGGCTCAGTAAATCTGGGTCTGTTGAGTTATAGTCTTAGATAAGACCCATCCTGGCTTCAGCTGACAACAACTAGCTTGAAACATTTTTATTACAGTTCAGGCCTGCGCCGTTCCCAAATCATTACTCAGCTCATTCATACAGATAAAACAGCCATCATTTTACACGCTGTAGGAATAATTATATTCTGGAACGTCAATGTTATATTTCAGTGCCAAATGCTGAGTCAACATAATTGTAAAAGGTCAGGTGTGCACATCCTGTGTGTTTTTTTTTTTTGCGCACGAAGCCATGAGGTTTATAACCATATGGTCATTTAGCATTGTTGTGTTGTAGTGATACCTGAATGGAAATAAAGCTTATTGAGAAGCAAACCTCACCTAAAGTCATTGTTGCATACCACATATTTTATGTATAACATTACTAGTGAAATACACAGTCAATAAGGAATGTAATGTACATATCCTATTCTACCTTTTATATAAATAGTATATACATTACATGGAAGGATAATATATAATATATAATAATAACTTTTTATAGTATTCTTGTGGCGTAAAATTGTGAACGTCTCCCAAAATAGTATTTTCTATTTATTAGTCGAAACGACAGAATATAGTTTAAAAAAAAAAAAAGAGAAAATGTTTTCTTATTTGCAACATTGGGGCACATTTATTATGACAAGTGTGCCAGAATTCTTATGCAGTGTGCTCTAAAAATACTGCCGTATATGGGTTACTTCACATTTATTATGTGTTTTAGACAGTTTCTAGACACTTCTGGGCCTTACTCCTCAAAAGGGGCATGACTTTGATAAAAGGGGCATGGTTTTATGGAAAAGGACATAGCTTAGTGTGTGATGCCATGTGCCAAAATTTTTGCCACAATTAGTGGCTTAAAATAAGCCAACTACTAGAAGGTGTAAACTTAGACTAGATGGTCTAAGCCTAGGCCAGATTTATCATCACTATGATGAATCTGGTGCATTTTTAATCATCATGCTGTTTCAGGCAACCTCAGACTCATACTTCTTGGTTAGGCTGTGTGTGGTTCTGTTGCTGTGATTGGCATATCAGCTCTGCTATTCCTAGCTGATCCTGTTTGAGTAAGATGAATGCTGGAGGTTTGCAAACTGTAGTGCACAAGGCTACAGAGCTCTAAAGGGTTAAAACTTGTTAGTGAGTAACGTAAATGAGCTCTAGTTTTTAAAGAAAAGGAACAGAGCACGAATTGAGTTATCATCCTGACCACTGCTGCAACCTGTAAGAGCAGAGAGAGGTGGCGGGTAACTATAGAAACAAATGTGCAAAAGTAGGAGATAAGATCTGCTCCTTACTCTGAAGAGAAGCAGAATCAAAACAGCAATATATTTGGTAATTGTTTTTAATTACCTTTGCCTTACCTACATGTTTAAAGCTAATCAATGAAATCAGAATACTGCTTTAAGACTGTCTAGTCTAAGTTTACACTAAGTATTAGACAATATTGATAAATCTGCCCCAGTAACTTCAGTGTAGGAAATAGAAATACAAGAGGAAGACACCAAAATCTAATTAAAATGAGGGTTCCTATGCACCTTCACAGATGTCTAATTTGAGCAAATTAGCTCAATGGGTGGTAGATATATCAGCTGCAGTGGGGCCACATATGAAGCCACAATCAGATTGGTGCAATAACTTCTGAATGCATAATCTTGCAGTCGTGCTTTCTAATTACACAAGCTCTGTACATATTTACCTATATAAAACTAGGACCAACTTGAGGTTTGTTTATGTTTTGGCAGATGTTATCTTTTGGCCTTATTTTGTGTTTTGCAGAATACGATAGTGCTATATAAAGGATGGTAATACAATGTTAGTTGGTGGTAGTCCTGCCCAATGTCTTGTTTTCTAAGTGCACACAGAATAGGACAAAATACATCGGAAGGCCAACGGCATTTTGTCCTATGCAGGACCGCCGTTTTTGGCACTGATTTGTGGTTTTGTTTTTTGTCCATCGGCCACGACAATTGAATGTACAGGAATCTGACAGCAAACTGCAGGATTCCAGCGGAATATGCAACATGTTGCGTATTACGATGGATGTTTAACACAGCGGTTAAAAACCTGTGCTGTATAGACTACAGCAGGGGTTTTTCATTGCCGTCTATGCAACACAGTGTACTGTTGGATTCTTGGCGGTTTCAAAATACTGAAACCGCCAACAATCTGACGGTATTCCTGTGTTGTGTAGACATAGCCCAATGTGCATCTTGCAGAGGGAGAACCATGCACAAGTCTTCAGCATCCATCGATAAGCGAAATAGATAAAACCTCACTTTAGGATTCCCTTCTCTTGGCTACAATGATAGCCATATGGGAGGTGAGCATCTGTTAATTTTTTGTGAGAGTTGCCAGTACACTCTTATAATAGAGGGGGAATAAGTCATAAATGGCAGTTGTATTTTATAGCTTACTAATACATAAAAAGTTTTTTGTGCATTGTTATAGTAAGCCATCTTGGCCATTGTGTTCACTGCCATGAGATGGCAATTACAACTATAAAGGGCCCTGAAGTACATCACAATGGAGCCAAAGACTGTAGAAGAAAGGAGATTGTGAATGAGAAAGCATGGGATTTAAAACTCTTAGGGAAGGGGATCTATAATAATATAACATAAAGAAGTGCAAGAATTGCAGAGCTTACAATCAGCAGGACTTGCTGGTAGAACACTTTCCCTTTGTCACCTGTGTTTATGGTATTGAGAATATGGTTTGGGTCTTTTAGGGTCATATAATGTTTTGTATTGGTTGCTGTTCTTGTTTTTTGCTCTTTAGTTTAAGGTGCTTTACTTGTTGTCACAGCATTAGTTGGTTTATTTGATGCCCAATCCAATAGTCTACATACCACCTGCTTGCCAGATGTGTGACAGTTCAGACTTCATATAGCAAATGATGTAGAGCAGAAAATAAATCATGTTCAAGCTCAACCAGACATAATAAATTGATTAGCCATTCTAATACAACAACATTTTTAATGTTAAAGGATTATTAAACCACTCTCCATTTGATTGCTTTAAGTCAGTATTCCTGACATATAGATTTACCCCCCTTCCTTACCAGACTCATTTTCATTTTCTTTAGTACACGCAGATTTGAGTACTATAATGCCTTGTGCCCTGTTGTTAAAACCCCTCCATCATCAATGTCCCTTTAACAGGGTCAGTGAGGAATAGCAGAACAATTGAACAATGTCAGTCAACTACTGTTGTTATAGGAGTCTAAAATATCACCCTACTTGTTTGTGTGGTGTCCAAATTATTAAGTTTTGCGTATGTACAGATAACATGTCCGAGAGAGAACAAGAGACATTTCCAAACATGTTTGTGTACTCCTTTCTTCCTTTATTGAAAGCTTGGCAAGCCAGTTTTTATAAAACTTCAGTAATCACATGCAATAACAAATATATTTTTCTTTATTGGTTATTACCTCTATTCAGTCTTTGTTAGTAACACTTTATTTTTATCAATTACATTCATGTATTAACTAACTAGTGATGAGCGATTACGTCGTCGATCGTCATTCGGTCGATAGTCGATATCGTCAATTATCAAGACTAGTGTTGAGCGATTATTATCGACCATAGTTGAAATCACACGGTATTTTACGTTGATCAATTTTTTAGATCGCGATAATTTTAGGTTAAAATCTGTGCATCAATCCTAGTTAATAATCGAGCATTTTCCGTCGCTTCCTGTCATTATTGTCGGCCAACAAATCAAGCTTTACAGAATAGACGCGGGTGAGATGTGTGTTGCAACGTCATGACTGGGAATGTGTACTGGCGTATGCGACATTGTGCATAACAAAAATCACATTACCTCCGTTTTACATAGAACAAGACCCTTCCTGTTCTGCCTCAGTCGTGTCATATCTCCAAAGGGAGTAGGATCGTGCGCCTTCTCCGTCTGTGCAAACAGCTCAGCGAAAGTATTCAATTTGTTCACAGAGACAGCTCTACTTTTAGCTGTGATCCTTAGAACTTTAGCTTAGATCCGAGATTTGCAGATTTTAGGTAGTTATGGCAAGAGAATTTTAAAGGAGCATCAACCGCTGTAAGTCATGTGGGGGGGAAGGCGGGGAGCGCAGGGCGAACAACAGACAAGCACTTTAAAGTGAATACTGGATATTGTGGCACCCAGACTTAGTGTAGACATTGGGATTGCAATAGCTTTATTATCACAGTTTTTCTCTGTTGAAATATTTCTTGTGATATTGGGCATCACGTACTTATAATTATGGATACAGAATCTTTTCTCTAGTAAACTGACAGGCCTATTTGTTAGGTGCATAAACTCCACTTTTATAACAAGTAACATTTCAGAATAGCTTGTTCTTTTTTTCACTTTTGCCCAGTCCAGCTTTGTTGTTAGAGTCTCCCACCTTGCAGTTAAATTTGAATCCCAGCAATCTTTTGTAGTCACGCATCAGGTTGATAGGTGGCCAAAAATACGCTTTTACTTATCCGTATACATTTCAGATACGTGATTTTTTTTCACTTTTGCCCAGACCCAGCTATGTTGATAAGAAGTACCTGCAGTCTAAATTTGAATCCAGCAATTTGTAGTCTACCACAGGTGTATTTGATAGGTGCCAAAAATACTGTTTACATCTAAACCGTATACATTTCAGATACGTGTTTTTTTTTCATTCTAGCGCCATGCCAGCTTTTTTGATATAGCCACTTGCATGTTAAATTTGAATCCAGCAATTTTTGTAGTCACCACTAGGTTGACAATAGGTGCCAAAAATACCATATTATTACATCCTTAACATTTCAGATAACTTGTTTTTTGTCACTTTGGCGCAGCCCACTTTGTTGAGAAGAGACCCACCTTGCAGTTAAGTTTAGAATCCATAAATATTTTGTAGTCACCACAGTTGTATTGATAGGTGGCCAAAAACGACCTTTTATTAACCGTACTACATTTCAGATAGCTGTTTTTTTCACTTTGGCACAGCGGCCAGCTTTTGTTGATAGAAGCCACCTTGACAAGTTTAAAATTTGAATCCAGCAAATTTGTAGTCAACCCAGTGTATTGATAGGTGCCCCAAAAATACCTTTTATTATCCGTTATACATTTCAGATACGTGTTATTTTCACTTTGGCACAGCCAGCTTTGTTGATAGAGCCACCTTAAAGTTTAAATTTCAATACAGCAATTTTGTTTTTGATTGAGGGATTTGAAATAGCTGTGATTTGCCGTCTTTAATAAGAGACGTTCCGAAACTCTTCCATACCCTCTCAAAATTTTATCTTTCTGAACATGGAGCGAAATGCAGGTGTTAGTCGAGCAAAGCGGGGGGTAGGCATGAGGTAGAGGTACTAGAGAAGGCTCCATTCTCATTGCTGGCGACAACACGCAAGCCAGCGATTGCGTCCCGTTGCAGGACCTCAGGCCTGTCATCGCTGGGTCCATGGCCCTGTGAATCTCAGTAACGAACAGGACGCCATCTTTATCTTTCAGTGGTTAACATAGACAACCTGCAATACCGCGTCCCTTAACCTCCTCGTCTCCCAAGTCACGGCCTACAAATGTCGTCATCGCATCATCACAATCATTCCAACAATGAAGCGAAGGCAAGGCCCAAATGTCAACTGCGTGTACTCCACCACTGTTGGATAATCCATTTTCTGAAGGACCTCTTTGATGACAAAATCGGTTGGGGTCATAAGGCATGTTAAAAGATCAAGAGGCCAAAGAGGATGAGTTCTTCTCTGCTCTGACGCCCAGTTTCTGTGCCATCAAGGAGGAAAGGAAGTCGGTCAAACGGACAGAAAATCCCGGGGTCGGTCGGCTACGCCTTCAGTCCCCTCTTTGCTTGTAAACCCGCCAGCGTCCTGGATGCAGAATGTTCAGGACTAGAAGTCACCTGTGTTGATGATTGATAGACATTTGCGGATCCAACCTGGTCTTTCAGCAGAATTTGCTTGCGAGCACTTCATCACGTTGGGGGTTAGTGTCGGTACGGTCCCGCCTCAAAAATGGAGATGGCGGTCCCAGAAGTCCGCTGATCATGATTCTTCCAGCCACGGTCCAGCGGTAAACCCGCTCATCGCTTATCCGCCGAGCAAAAAGGTCCAGACCCTCTCAAGCCTGGGCCTATCTTTGACAAGCTCTGATTCACCCAGCGATGTCATATGCCCCTTTGCCGTAAACGCATAAGTAGAGGGCAAGAATCTAGGTGTTTAACCATCACCAACATGTCTAGTCACAAGCAGCGAATGCATGAGTAGAAATGGAGGCAACACTTGGCCAAAAAAGGCCCCAGACTGACGCCGGGCATCCACCCACTGTCACCCCCTCTGTCTCTCAGCCTCCTCCTCCTTTCGCCACCCACGAAGCGTTCCTCAGCTGCCCATTTCTCTCAGAGTCATGACAGATCATCCTCCGCTTCAGCCTCCACCATCGCGGCGAGTACCACACACACCACCATAGACCCAACCTACCCCTTCTCCTCCCACCAGTTTGACGACCTGCACCCATACAGTGGCCAGTCTATCATCCAGCCTTCTGGTCTTCCCAGGTTTGGGAGCAGAAAAACACTTTAACCCAAACCATCCCAAAGCCAAAAGCCTGAATGTCGGCATTGCCAGGCTTTTGGCCTTGGTGTAATGTTTCGCCTTCTTCCGTCAGTGGTGACACAGATTGGGTTCCCGCCACGTCCATGGTCCTTCCTGCCCCCAATACCAGATGCGAGCAGGGCAATTTTCTTTGCCAGAAAAGCCGTCACCAGCCCTGGCCAGCCAACGTGCTACTAAAATTTCAAGCGCGTTGTCCTGCAATCTGTGTCCGGAAAAGTACAATCAGATCCACCCGACACCTGGACTAGTAACACGGCCCAAGGCCGCTATCAAACAAAATCTCTGCGACTCACGAACAAAAGCGAAACTCACTGGGTGGAGTAGGTGATGTCTCTGGGGGTGACCGGTGGCTCTCAGGCCCGGCGCACCAAATCTATCAAAACCACAGGGATGGGGGGTGCAGGGGCTCTTTCCCCCAAGGTCCTCTGGTGGCACAACGTGCCCAGAGAAAACCAGGCCATTTTGCAAGTAATCATGTCTTGGAGACCCAGTCCACCACAGGTCAGGAAGCTTGAGGCACGCTCTCCGCAACGAGACCACGAGCACTGGCTGGGGTGTGACAAGAACCTTGTGCACAGCAAGGTGGTGTGCGAAACAGGGCCAAAATCTGCTGGCTCGCCTTAAAATCGGTAGGCTGGAGCACATCCCTGCCTGGCACCTGGTCCCACTATAATGAACCATATGTCGTCCCAGAATTTCTAAAGAGCTCCGTCTCGGACTGCCTGCTGAGGAAGACTCGAAAGTCTGACGTTCGCACTTCCGACGATCGCACCCTGCTTCGTCCGGCCTGGCAGCATTGGCAGCGTCAGCCTCGACCAAATCCCCGACAACGCGTCTCATTGTGACCGGTGAGAGCAACACGCTGGATTGTCCACCCCTCCACATGCACCAACGATATGTGGAGAGAGCAAGCAGCAAATCCATTACGCAGTACGAAAGTGAAACATGGCTTGAAGAAGCGCGCTGTGCGAGACACCTACGGGGCTGTTGAGCCAACCGAGAGTGGATGCAGAATGAAAGAGCACTGCAACAACCATCCTTGTCAGATTTTGAAGAAGCCACCAAAAGGTCTTGCGGACAGTGCCCTGTCAGCATGAGCATATGTGGTGATCTTAGTTTCTGGAACGATCGTTGGCACACTCTGAAACAACAGGTCCCACCAGCGGACGGAGAGGAAGACGGACACAGATCGCGGACAACCCGAGCCTCTCTAACATATCCATCGAATCCACAAAAGGCACCGACAGTTTTTCTCAATTTTATCGGTCTTACATTAGGCAGTGGTTTCGGTCGGACCAGAGGCTATGACTAAGGGCGGCGCAATCAGCTCTCAGGGTGCATCATCTTGAGCAAGTCCAGGGCTGTGTTGAAGCTGTGCCGGAGAAGACGGAGGAAGGAGATGAGGTATTCCTAGACACTCGATCGTTACCAGACGTCCCTGCCTTGGAAGAGGTTGGCGAGATTTGAGCGCGGAGGAGGAAGATGAGGACAAGATCAGTTTGCTACTGCCCCTCGACCCAAGGCTTGGGAAATCAAGGCTCCATCTCTCACATGAGTGCTTGATGCTCCAATTTCCTCCAACATGATCCCGCATTAAGGCCATCAAAAGGAAAAACAGTAACTGGGAGGCCACCCTCCTGGATCCCCAGGTACAAAACAAAACTCAGGGGGGAGTACTTTCCTTCCACCCAACCAAATAGAGAGTAACAATGCAGGACAATGGAGACCTTGCTGATTGAATCAACAGGAGACATCTGCTGCTCTGCATCACGTTCCTCAAATGAGTCCACGTGGCACAACATCAGCGACGTGACAGCAAGTAGAGTGCCAAGTAGCCATAGCGGCAGCAGCAGCAGCAGGCAAGTGAGGCAGAAAAGCCTAATGGGTTGGACCTCTGGCAATCTTTATTTTACCAACCTCACCAACGCCTGCAATGCAGGGCACACATCCAACACACAGAGACCAGCTTAAGATCAGGTGCACGACTAATCTGCGTCTCAACACACGATGTTTTTGTATGTGTCGGACCCATAACTTCTGGGTACCAAAATGGACAATGGCCCGAGCTCGCATGCCACGCCATAGAGGTGTTGTCCAGCCCTGCAGCCAGCGTCATCTGAGCTGACCTTCAGCACAGCTGGAGGAGTCCATTACAGACAAACGAGCATCCGCTTCCACAGATAATGTTGATCGTTTGACTTTCATCAAGAGCCGTTCTACTTCACATTCCTCTTCAAACAGAAATGGCCTCTTGAGAAAAACTTTTTTTTAAAATGATAATTTCTTACTGCAATTTTTAATTCTCAGTCCCCTACATTCATTTTGCTGTTTTTGCAGTGAAGGAGACTGTAAAAGACACAAGGTTTCATGACAACACCATATCCATTTACCTCACTTTATCTTTTAGAAGTTATCGCATTGTCAAATGGTTTGAAGGTCATGATGCTGGATATACAGCTATAATTATGGTCCTTTGAAACATGAAAATGTGGCTTCTAAGTGGCATTTCACCATCACAACTTTTAATAGTGGCTGAGAATCATTTTAAAATTTTTTGGGTCCCTGCTGCTTTGAAATGGGGAGCAACTCTACGGTCCCTATTCTAAAAAATGTTTTTTTTCTAACAGACATTTGTCTTCACAATTGTCAAAAAAAGTGGCACAAGTCATGCTTTGAATTTTTGGGGGCATATACCTGTGACATGCAGCTATACAGACAGGTCCTATTATAAAAAAAATGTTGTTTCTAACAGACATTTGTTCTTCACAATTGTCAAAAGTGGCTCATCGGTCATGTTTTTAATTTTTGGGGGCATTTTGGCTGTGAAATGCAGCTATACTCACAGGTCCTATTCTAAAAAATTTTGTTTGTTACAGACATTTGTTCTTCACAATTGTCAAAAGTGGCTCAAGGGTCAATGTTTTGAATTTTTGGGAGCATGTTTGCTGTGGAAATGCAGCTATACTACAGGTCCAAATTGAAAAAAATTGTGTGGTTTCTAACAGACCTTTGTTCTTCACAATGGTCCAAGAGTGGCCCTCAAGGGTGAAAGGGTGCTGTCAGAAACAGGAAATAGGTAGGAACACTGTAATGAGACACATATTGCAAAATGACTTGTTTTGCAAGATCTTTACACACAACTAGCTAGCATCACCTGTATTGAGACAAACCCATTTAATACAATAAAAAAAGAGAAACAAAGAACATGCGGTTGGATCTTCCATCTTATTTTAAAAATTGTGTTTTCTATTAATTAAACTACTAAAAAACTTGCCATTAACAAAATAGCTTGGTACAAAAAATTCCCTGAATTGTATACAAGGGAGGTACAGAAGACTTGACCAGATTAGGTTATCTCCAGAGGAACATGGAGACACATGGAGCACGGTCAGAGAAACAAAAACAGAGACAATTCCTCCAGCACGTTGAGTAAAATGAGAAAAAGAATGCCAATAAAAAAGGGCACCTGGTAACAGGGAGCGTTTAAACCACCAGTATTTCCAAGTGAGCTCAACTGGGCTCCGCACTCATACGGAGGGCAAAGCCGCTACCCGGTCTTGACTGTGAACTGAGGAAGACTGGAGGTCCCTACTCACACTTCCCGCACTCTGCATCAGCACGACTGTTTTCGTTGCTGCGTCATAAGGGCATTTTTAACCGTGTAAATATGATGACGGACGCCAGCCTGGTCCTCACCGCACCTACTGTAAGTCTGGCCATGGCAGCGGAACCTCCGTGTTAATAGAGACAGATGCTAGACCTGGGCTCTCACCGCACCCACCTGTAAGTTGGCCATCGCAGCTGGACCTCCGTGGTTAACAATGGCTGACGGCAGCACTGGCTTCTCAACACCGATAGGGGGCAATCAGGAGAGCTTTTCAAATTTCTCTAAAAAAACAGATTTTGAAAAAGGTGATTTCTATGAGGTTAAGTAGTGTCAAAACGGCCCCAGGGCAGGACACAAATTGCACAATTTGAGGCTTTTAAAATTTTCTTGGGCTAGAGTCACTATGGGATCGCATCATTTGTTCTCCAGGGTGAGTCTGTCCCTAATCATGAAGAAGGAATTTGGAGGAAAAATGAAAACCATTGAATTGTTTTGGCTGAATCCTCATCAGACCAGGGGAGCAAAATGTCTTCTCAACTAAGAAGAGTTTTGGGATGATTAGGAGGACATTTTTATTACTTATGTGGGTGAGCGACAATTAACCACATCAACACGTTGTAAAAAAAACCTTTAAAACATAAAAACCTGCACGGAGGGTGTATGTAGGTATCACACATGAAAAAAAGCCAAATGATAATAATGTCAAACTATACCTAAAACATCCCTAAATAAATTCTGTAACCCACATGACAGTTACCAAAAAATACACTAAATGACAGTCACTGTACAAACATAGCATAGTGCCCACTTTGTGATCTGTGGGTCAAACAGTTTAGGTCATGCTATGGCGTACAGGAAGGGACAGTCTATTCCAGTTCAACTAAAATGGTGGTTCAAAGACATCCGTTTTTTCCGGCACTTTTAATCTGTGGTTCAGACAGGGTTTTAATGTGTTCATACTGCGGTACAGAGTCCAGATATAGTTAATGTCCAGTTCAACTAAAATTGTGGTTGAAAGACTCCTTTTTCCGCACTTTTTAAATCTAGGGTCATGACAGGTTTTGGGGCTCATGCGGTGACCCAGGCAGGTATAGCTCAATGTCCTAGTGAAACTAAAATGGTGGTTCAAAAGAACATCCCTTTTACCGGCAACTATTTTTAATTTGGGGTCAGACAGGTTAATGGTCATACTGCGGTCTCCCAGACAGTGTAATAGTCAATGTCCAGTTCAACTAAAATGGGTGTTCAAAGACTCCTTTTCACCAGCACTTTTAATCTGTCGGGTCAGACAGGTTAAATGGTCATAACTGCGGTACAGGACAGATATAGCAATGTTCCAGTTCACAAACTCAAAATGGGATTCAAAGGAACTCTCCCCTTTTTCCGCACTTTCTAATCTGGGGGTCATGCAGGTTTGGGGCTCATGCTGTGCCCAGACCAGGGGATGTCTATGTCCAGTATCAAACAAAAATGGTGGTTTGAAAGAACCTCCTTTCCCACACTCTTTTTAATCTGTGGGTCAGACAGGTTAATGTTCATCACTGCGTACAGGACAGACATATAGTCTTAATGTCCAGTTCAACTAAAATGGTGGTTGAAAACTCTGTTTTCCGGCAAGCTTTTAAATCTGGGGTCATCAGGTTTGGGCTCAAGCTGCGTTCCAGGACAGGTAAATATCAACTGGTTCCAGTTCAAGTAAAATGATGGTTCAAATCATACTGCCTTCCTGCCACTTTTTAATTTGTGGGTCATTGCAGGTTTAAGGGTCATGCTGTGGTGCAAGACAGGATATGAATGGTCTGTGAATATTTTTTCTGGTGGGCTTTTATAACCTAAGTGTGTTGCCTAAGAGTAGCACGTATCCATTTCTGACTGTTGTGGATGATTAATTCCAGCTTCTCCAGCCCTGTTTGGGTGTAAGAATGAATGTGTTGTTTCCCACTCCCATCGACTTTAATGGCGTCCTACGGCGATAAATCTATATCGACTATCGGATATCTTATTGATAATTGCCGATATCGACTATCGACCTCGATACGAAGTCAACGTAATCACACATCACTAATCAAGAAACCGATTTCCCGATAGTCGATAATAGATTATCGCCGATGACCATAAAGTCTCACTATGGATAGGACACCACTTCATTCTTATACAATCTTACACGCCAAACAGGGCTGGATAAAGCTGGAATTAACATCCACAACAGTCCAAAGTATACTGCTACACTAGCAACACACTTAGGATTATAAAAAGCCACAGAAAAAAAGTCACAGAACCATTCAATATCCCGTCTTGCACCATGATGCATGCACCCTTAAAACCTACATGACCCACAAATTAAAAAGTGCCAGAAAAAGGAGTCTTTTGAACCAACCAATTTAGTTGTAACTGGACCATTGACTATACATGTCCTGTACCGCAGCATGACCCTCAAACCTGCATGACCCACAGATCTTAAAAGTGGCCGAAAAAGGATTCCTTTTCTCAACCACCATTACTTAGTTGAACTGACATTGGACTATACATGTCCTTACCGCACATGACCCTCAAACCTGCAATGACCCCCCCCAGATAAAAGTGCCGGAAAAAGGAGTCCTTTCAACCTCCACCATTTAGTTTGAACTGGACATTGACTATACACCTGTTCATGTACAACAGAAGACCATTAAACCTATCTACCCACAATTAAAAAGTGCCTGAAAACAGGAGTCTTTCAACCACCATTTTAGTTGCGAAACTGGACATTGACTATACCTTCCTTGGTAACCATACATCTGTTCAAGTCTTTCCTGTACCTCCCTTGTAACATTCAGAAGGAATATTTGTATCAGCTATTTTTGTGCATTCCAGTTTTTTAGATAGTTTACCATTCTAGAAAACACATTTTAAAATAGGATGAATCCCACCACATCTTGTTTCACTTTTTTTTAAATGTATTACAAATGGCACGTCCTCACTACAGGGATTGCTAGCTATGTTAAAGATCTAGCAAAAACAAGTCATTTTGGAATATGTGTCCCATTAACGTGTCTCCCAAGAACTTAATCCTGTTTCTGACAAGCACAATACCCATAGCCACTCTTGACCATTGTGAAGAACAAATGTACTGTTTAGAACAACCCACATTTTTTACAATAGGACCGTACGTATAGCTGCATTTTCAACACAGCAACAATGCTCCCAAAAATTCAAATACAATGACCCCTTGAGCCATGTTTGACAATTGTGAAGAACAAAGTCTCTGTTATAAATACACAACATTTTTTTAGAATAGGATCCTGTAATATAGCTGCATTTCACGCAAAATGCCCCCCAAAATTCAAAACATGACCCATTGAGCCACTCGTTGACAATGGTGACGAACAAATGTCTGTTAGAAACCACATGTTTTTATATAATAGGACCTGTAGTATTGCTGCGAAATTTAAAAAATTATAAAAATGTGACTTCTCAGCCCACTGTAAAAATTGTGAGACGAGAAATGCCACTCAGAAGCCACTTTCTGTTCCAAAGGACACATGATTATAGCTATAACTCACAGCACCCTGACCCCAAAAAATTATAAAAATGACTTCTCAGCCCACTGTTAAAAATTGGCTGAGGGAGAAATGCCACTAGAAGCCACATTTCTGTTCCAAAGAAACCATGATTATAGCTGTATCTCACAGCACCATGACACCCCGAAAACATTATAAAAATGAATTCTCGCCACTGTTAAAAAATGTGAGGGAGAAAATGCCACTTCTAGAAGCTACATTTCTGGTTCCAAAGGAACCATGTTATAGCTGTATCCTCACAGCAACATGACCCCAGGGCTACAAAAAACCATTGACACAATGAGAAAACATTCTAAAGAAAAAGTGAGTAAAATGAATACACGGTTTTGTCATGAAACCCTTGGTGTCTTTTACAGTCCTCCTCACAGCAAAACCTGCAAAATGAACTTTTGGAACTGAAATAAAATTTGCAGTAAGAAATGATCATTTTAAAAAAAAAAATGTTTTCAGAGGACCATTTCTGTTTGAAAAGAGGATTGTGAAGTTGAACCGCAACTAATCGTGACCTCGGCAATTGGAAGCCACAACATCAAACAGAGATCCAAGCCTGACTCATCTTGATGAAAGTCCAACGATCCACATTATCTGGGAAAGCCAGATGCCGTTTGTCCTGTAATGACTCCTCCAGCTGTGCTGAAGGTCCGCTCAGATAACCTGGCTGCTGGTAAGGACAACACCTCTAAGCGTGGCGAGCGAGGCTCGGCCGTTCATCCATTTTGATACCCAGAAGTCATTGGGTCCCGAACCATCCAAAAACATTCGTGTTTTTTTAGAACGCAGTATAAAGTCGTACACCAGATCTTAAGCTGGTCTCCTGTGTGTTTTGTATGTGTGCCCTGCATTACATGCTTGGTGAGGGTGGTAAATAAAGATTGCCAGAGGTCACCCAAAGTCTTCTGCCACAATGCCTGCTGCTGCCGCTAAAACGCGCGACTTCGCACTCTAACTCTACTGCTGGTACACGTCGCTGATGTTGTTGCCACCATGACATTTGAAGAACGGACAGCAGAACGAAACAGATGTCTCCAGTTGATCAATCAGCAAGGTTCTCCCATTTCCTGCATTTATACATCTACGTTTGGGTGGCGTGGAAGGAGAAGTGCTTAGTTTTTGTCTTGCACTGGGGATCCAGGAGGTGGCCACCCATAACTGTTTGTTCATTTTGACTGGCCTTAGAGCGAGGATCATGTTAGGAGGAAATCTGGAGCATCCAGCACTCATTACTGAGAGATGGAGCCTTGTTTCCCAATCCTTCTGTCTGTCGAGGGGCATAGCAAACTGATCTTCCTCATCTTCCTCCTCCACCTCAAATCACATTCAACACCAACCTCTTTCAAGGCAGCGGACGTTGGATTATGTCGGTGTCCAGGAATACCTCCCTCCTCCTCATCCTTCAGCTCCTCCGGCCACAGCTTCACACACAGCTCTGCTTGCCTGAGATTGATGCAACTCCTTGAGAGCTGATGGCGCCGACTTGCACTATACCCTTGACCCCGAACCAACTGTCTAATGAAGACAGATAAAATGAGAAACTGTCGGGCTTGTGATTCGACAGAGAGAAAGGCTCAGTGTCGCTCTGTGTCCGCTCCTCCTCGGGCACTCCGCTGCAGTGGGACACAATGTTTCATAAGTGTCCAACGAGTCGTTCCAGAACAAGAGATCACACAATGCTCATGCTGACACAGGGCATTGTCCGCACTGACCATTTGGGGTGGCTTTCTTCAACTGGCAAGGATGGTGCAGAGCTCTTTCACCTGCCTCCACTCTCAGTGGCTCAACACCCCGAAGTCCGCACCGCTGCATGTCAAGGCCATGTTTTACACTTCGTACTGCTAATGCATTCGCTTGCTGACCACAAGTCGCTGCAGCATGTGACGGGTGAGAATCCAGCATGTTTGCCACATCAACAATAGATGGTTTGACGTGAGGCCGAGCTGACGCTGAAAAACGCAGCCAGGCGGGACGAACAGGGTGCGAACGGCGGGAGTTCAAAACCCAGACCTCGAGCCATCCTCAGCAGGCAGTCCAGACCCGGGTACGCTTTAGAAAATTTTCACTGGACGACAAGGTTCAAGAGATGTGCCAGGCAAGGGATGTTGCTCCAGCCTACCGATCTTAAGGGCAGCCAGCAGATTCGGACCGTTATCGCACACCCCTTGCCTGGCACAGCGGTGCTTTGTCACCCAGACCCAGCGCTTGGTATCCTCGTTGACGGAGAAGCTTGACCACAGCTCCTGACCTGTGTGTGGCACGGTCCTCCATCGACCAGATTAATTTTCAACCACCAACGGCCTGGTTTCTCTGAGCATGTGATGGCCACCATAGGACCTTGCGGGAAAGAGCCCTGCACCATCCTCGCGTTTTAAAGAGCATGGCGCCGAGCCTGAGAGCCAAACCCCGTCACCACCAGAGACATCCACCCAGTCACAGAGATATAGAGCGGCCTTGCGCCGTGCTTACTAGTCCCATGTGTCGGTGGTCAGATGTACACTTATCAGGATTACACAGATTGCAGACTACGCTCTGAAATTTTAGATGACACGTGGCAGGCCAGGGCAGGGACGGCTTCATTCCTGGCAAAGAAAATGCCTGCTCAGCATCTGGTAGTTGGTGGGCAGGCAAGGGCCATGACGTGGCGGCAACCCATCTGTTCTGTCCCACTCAGACGAAAGCAAAACATTTCCCAAGCCAAAAGCCTGAGCAATGCCGACATTCAGCTTTTGGCCTTTGGGATGGCACGCGGGGGTAAAGGTGTTTTCTTCTGTCGCTCCCAACAACCTGAAAGACAGAAGGCTTGGCTGCTAGACTGGCCCGCTGTACGGCTCGTGCAGGTCGTCAAACACAGGTGGAAGCGGAGAATGAGGTAGGCAATGGTCCTCTGATGGTGCTGGTGGTACAACTCGGTGGCGACGGTGGAGGCTGAAGCGGAGGCTGATGCCTTATCATGACTCTGAAGACATGGGCAGCTGAAGGAACGCTGGTGTGTGTGCAACGAGGAGGAGGAAGGCGTAGACAGAGGGTGTGACACAGTGGTTGGATGCCCGGCATCAGTGTGGCCTTTTTTGGCCCAATAGTGTTATACCCTCCATTTTACTCATGCATTTCGCTGCACGTGACTAGACCTGGTTGGCGTGGAGGTTAAACACCTAAGATTCTTGCCTCTACTGATGCGTTTTACGGCAAAGGCGCAATATGACATCGCGCTGCGTGAAACATGGCTTGCTCGAAAAAGGCCCAGGCCTTGGAGAGTCCCTGGACCTTTTCGATCGGCGATAAGCGAAGGAGCGTGTTTTCCGCTGATAGTGGCTGGCGGAATCAACTCAGCGGACATCTACCCTTTCTGCGACCGCCCCCCTCATGATGAAGCGCTCACAAGCAAATTCTGCAGAAAAAGACAAATGATGGATCAGAAACAATGTTGTCATCATCATCATCACACAGTGCTTGGTCGTCCTGACATTCTCATCCAGGAGTTGCGGGCTACAAGCAAGAGGCACTGCACAGGCGTTTCCGACCGCCGGTGATTTTTGCCGATTGCGACCGACTTCCTTCACCTCCTCTGATGGCATCAGAAACTGGGAACCAAGCAGACAAAATCATCCTCTTTGGCCTCTTGAACTTTTAACATGCCTTCTGACCCCAACCGCCATTATTTGTCATCAAAGAGGTCTTCAGAAAATCGGATTATCCACACAGTGGTGGCCTACATGAGTTGACATTTGGCTGTGCGCCTTCGCTTCATGTTGGACAGATACTGATGATGCTGTTGACGAAATTTGGGGCCGTGACTGGGAGGACGAGGAGGTAAGAACTGCTGGATAGCAGGTTGCATTAAACACTGAACAACAGATTGCCGACGCTGTTCGATTAATTCTAGCATTCACAGGCCCTGACCCAGACGATACATGCCTGACGGTCGGCAACCGACAGATCCGTGTCATGCGTGTTGTTCCATGCCAGCACTGGAAGGAGCACCTTCTCTCGTACCTCTACCACATGTCCTACACCCCTCATTTGCTCGCTTCAACCAGCTGTCATTTCGACTCCATGTCAGAAAGATAAAAATTTAAGAAAGTATGAAGAGTTTTTGACAGTCTCTTATTAAAGATGGCAAATCACAGCATATTACGAAAATCTCTAAATTTTCCTACAGCCAACTAGGATAGACAACTGAAATGTTTCTAGCTGAATACCTGAGAAAATGGCGGTCTGGTGGAAGAACTGTAAGACAAAATCAACAGTTTCTTCCTTCAGCTCCCAGGGATTCTACAACTGGCCCAGTAGGAACTAGGGGACTGCGTTATCTGCGACCGAACTGAGCTTCAACGAGCCAATAAAACTATTCAAAAGTTACATCAGATGAGAAATGCGTTTTTTTGCAGCAATGACAAACGAGAACAGTTGCTCCAGAAAATTTATCTATCAGAATTGTCGTAGCACGTGCTATTTGTAAAAAACTAGGGCCCCGCACCTACGCTGCAATACACAGCCAGTCTAAAAGTTATACGATAACAAATTAGGGTTTTGCACCAATGAAATACACCAACACGGTTAACTCCAAAATTTCTGTATTCAAAATTAAGTACAAGTGGCACTATGAACAAAACTGGGCCGCACCTAAAGTAAGAAAACAAACACCTGTTTGAAATGTATAGGAAATAAAAAGTGGGTTTTTGCACCCTATGAAATACACATGCAATTACTAGCAAATCATTTCTGTATGGTAATATACGCCCAGATGGGTCTTTCCAACCAAAATGGGCCTGCGCCAAAAGTGAACAAAACCTAATTAATTGTGTATGGAATACATAAAACGTCGTTTTGCAGCCAAAAAATACACCTGCGGTGACTAAAAAGTATCTGTATCCTATTGATAAGTACAAATTGGTCATTGAACAAAACTGAGCTGCCCAAAGAGTGTAAAAACCCGTAATTAAATACTGTGTTACAGATAATAATACAGTGGTTTTTGCACCCTAAGAAAATACAACAACACCAATACTAGCAATTTTCTGTATGGTAATATCCTGATACAAGATGGGCGTCTTTTAACAAAAATGCCTGCGCCAAGTGAACTAAACCTAATTGTGACGGATAATAAATAGTGGTTTTTGCACCTATAAAATACACGTTGCGGTGACATAGAAAGGTTCTTACATCCTATTGTAAGTACAAAGTGGTCTTTTAAACAAAACTGAGCTGCGCTCAAAGTGCAAAAAAAAACTAATCTAAATCATGAGTACAATAATAAAAGGTGAAGTTTTGCGCCTATCAAAAACACCGCAGTTACTAGAAAAAGAATCGTATCCTAATAATAAGTACAGGCTGCCAAAATACAACGCAATATTTCACCAAAAAAGGGCGTGGCGGGGAGGGGGGGGCGGGAAGGGGGGGGGGGGGGGGGAAACTGGTGCTATGAGGGAGGGAAGAGCAGGCCATTTCAGGCAATGCAGGTCCAAAGCAAACTCTGGGCTGAACATTATCCACCTCCTTTCAAACGCCCTGCCAGCCTGTCTGTCTGTGTATCGCCTGCACCCTCCATCCCCCGCGCAGTACAGGCGAGCTAGAGCTTCTTTAAAATTCACAGGCCTAAGTAACTACAAACTGAAATTCTCTAATCTACCTATGTTTCTAATATTCCACCAGCTAAAAGCATAGTTTTGTCTGTGTAACAAAGAGAATTCGTTTCGGCTGAGCTGTATTGAGAGAGACCTATCACACGTCCTAGCTCTTATGAGACACAGACACACACTGATGCTGAACAGGAAGGCTGTTCTTCACTGTAAAAACGAGGGTCATGGAGTGACTTTTTCCAGCCAATCACAACCTACCAACCCAAGTCATGACGTCCCGCACACCAATCGGCCTCCAGCTCACCCTGCACTATTCTCTAAGCTGATTTGCTGCCGCCAAAATGACAGGAGCTCCGAAAATGTCACGATATTAATGATTAATGCGCAAATTTTCACTCTAATTATCGCGTGATCGAAAAATTCGCGATCAACAAAAACAGTGCCGATGTCAACTTTGATCGATAAAATAATCACTCAACACTAATTAAAACAATCACCTACATTACCAAATCGTTAATAAGACCATCTTTACTGTCCAGTACTAAAATCACACCCTCTAATTATTCTGATTATTCTAAATATTCAGTGAGCTCTACTTACATGCGATGACACAAGTAGATTTGAAATATCTAAAGGTAGTGGTTCAACTGAGCATGAAAAGAATAACAAAACTATTCTGAACAAAAACAATGACTTTCATCCTAAACATCTAGAACTGTGCACTGTCCTTTGGTAATTTATAACAAAGCCATTGTTTACAGTTAACCTTGAGATTCTACCAAAACAATACAAGGACACAAGCTTCATGGAAGAAGCCTTGTATCATTAAGAAATTGCAAAACTTTACCCTGATTCATGAACTTCTACTAATTTATTAAATTTTCCATTATATACGAAGAACCCGCCCAACAACCTGCATAGGAAAAGGGGGGGGGGGCGGGCGGGTGGGAAGCCTGAAACTGGCTGTGAAGAGCAGATCGTAAAACCCCTTTAACTATTGGTGTTTACCAAGTGGTTAGGTTCATAGCGCCCTGCAGCCTTCATACATAACTGTTGTTTATTTATCCTATTATGTACTGTAAGTGCATCAACTCTAACTATTTACCATGTTTCATTACCATCCCCAAGGAAAAAAAAAATGGTCTTACACAAAATGTATTGTCTGAATTTCTGCCATGTATAAAACCAGTAACTATGAAAAATTCTAACGTTATATATTGTACAGGTGAGTAAATTCTTGAACTTTTATTTGAAGGTCATATACAGATATTATAAACTTAGATAGGAAACCACAGGGAAATATGTCATGCCTGTGTTTTAAGAGGGTTTTATTGCCAAAATCCATTGAGGTTAAAGGATCAAACCTTTGCAAGGTCAACTACGTTTTTAATCTTTTGCTGTGATATCTCTTTACAATTAAGTGATTAAAATTAAATGAATGCATTAATTATATCTGCGAGTGCTGGGAGATCTAAGTGCTCCAGTTATTAATAATAACACCATAACTCTTAATATCAATGTACTATAACTATTTTTTTATCTTACAAGTAAATCTAAAGTCTTAAGACATGGTTCTGTTTCCAATACAATGTTGCTAAAGAAAGATACATTTATGTTGAATACATTATCAGAAAGGTCAAAACTGTAAAAAGGGGCAGTAACATTAATTGTTATTTATATAATGAAGTTTCACTATCACAGTCACTTTTAACAGCAGAATATTTCAAAGCATTTCAGAAACCAATTACACATGATTAAAATGACATGGTTTATGGATTAAAAGGGCAAATGCAGAATACTGAAATTTTGTAAGTTATTCAAATAGTTTAAAGTAATCCAGTTAGGGATAGTTGCACACACCATTTTTAGAAAAAAATCCATTGCAGTTTTTGATGCAGTTCTATGAGCCAAAAGCACAAGTGGATTCAAAAGGAATAAGAAATATGGGAAAGGAATGACTTATGTTTCCTGCTGGGTCCATTTCTGGATTTTGCTTAAACAAAAAAAAAAAATCATCAAAAACAGCAAATGTCGATTACCACAAAATCCCGTGTAAAATCACCTTAAAGGTACAAATGAAGAGTTTCCCATAGCAACCAATCAGTTACAATCTATTTTGCTTTCTTCAAATTCATGTTTTTCTGTTAAAATTTTTTTTTTAACATTCTTTGATCATTTTTTTAAATTTTATTATGAACGGCGTAAAAAACAAAAAAAAAAAATTCACAGAATTTCAATTTTTGTTAATCCCACAGCACGTAAAATGAAGTAAAAATCAAACAAAAAGTCATATAAATGCCATAGTTGTACCAATGAAAATGTCAGTTCATTCTGCAAATATATTTGGCCACCTCCTCCTCCACTCCTAGCTAGATCGTTGGTGTGTTTCTATTGCGAAGTTTGGTGTTGAGCGTCTCCGGATCTTCTGTCTACCAAACCTTTTGCTTTTTGTTTCCCGACCAGTCCCTGTGTCCCCTGACCTTCCTGGATATGCCCCCCGTCTATCAATTCTTTAATGCGCACCCCCGCCCCCAACCGAAAAAAACCCGTCAGGGTTGATTTGGTATCTCCCCCCACAGTAACCCCAACCTGTTTTGGGCGGGTCTGGTGAAAACCAGAAGGCTATTTAAACTCTCTAGGGTTATGGCCAAAAACCACCCCCCCTTGTGACAACTCCCCCCTTTGTAACCCTGCCAGGATCCAACAGAGTTTACATCACAATCGGTTTTTCGAATTGGGAAAAATTTGGTAACAAATTTGGGTGCTTTTTTTTTCCGGGATCCTTGAAAAAAATAAAACTTTTTTCAGCAAAAATTTGCGATTTTGGGAAAAAAAAAATTTTTTAAATGCAAAAAAAATTGTGAAAACCTGGGGGAGGAAATCTAAAACCCTGTTTTACCCCTTTAAATTTCTGTGAAACCCCTAGAGGGTTAATAAACACCCTAAATCTTTTTGAATACTTTAAAGGGTATAGTTTTCTTAATGGATCATTTAGAAGTATAACATACGGCCCCCTCAAACCCCAGGTAAACTACTGGCCCCCTAAAAAAATAGATTAACTATTTAGGGTTTTTGGTAAACAGTTTATATGCCAAAAAATTTGAAAATGGCAAATTGTAAAAAATTTTACAACTTTTTGTATTTTTTTTACAAAAAAAAGGGAATGTATGTCCAAAATTTCTTACTTTTTTTAACGCAAAAGTGTCATGAAAAAACCCTTTTGAATAATGGTGGGAAAAAAGTATCAAAAAGTTATTTCCACAAGGAACATGTAAATTTAAAAAAAAAGGGGTTTGTTGGTAAGGAAAACTAACTTCGGCGGTAAGGGGTTATTAATCTAACACTTCTTATTACGTGGAGAAAACCTTTTAGCAGTCTCCTCATTATTATCATAGGGACATTTCAATTAAAAGGGGATAAATAATGGAAAAAATCCCTCTTTTTTCAAAGGTGTTGGGCCCCACTTCCCTTCCCCCCTTTCTGACATGACCAACACAGGCATCCCACAGAACCCAAGTTCAGCTCCATTTTACGTTTTTATAACCGAAAAACATATTTCTAAATGCGTAAAAATAGTAGGCAAGATGGTGCCCCCCTAATCATATTCGAATACAGAAAAAAAAAAAAAATAACAATAAAAAAAAAAAACAAGGGGGGAAAAAGATGATCAATATCTGTTTTTAATTAGTAAAAAAAAATGGTGCCCATAGAAAAAGAAAAGGTTTTAAAACTGTTACATTGTACACTGTGAACAGCATGATTTCCCCCTTATGCCCTAATGGCATTCCCAAGCCACTTAAAAAGTGACTGACCCCTGGTATCTGACCCAAAAGGATATCCCCTTTGAAAAGAAAACTATTCCCGAGTTTTTTGATCCTGTAAGTTGGATACTAAAAACTTGACAAACAGGAACTTTGGGAAGGGAAAAAACTGCAGCAAAGGATTCAGAAATATTTTGTGCCCAAATTATCCCGAACAACAGACTCTTTATAGGTTTTTTGGAGTATGTGGTTGGAGCTTTTCCAGACAACTCTTAATTGGGAAGACAAGATGATATTAAAAGTATATATGTAATGGTGCAGAAGTTTGTGTGCATGGGTTTTTTTGATGTATAAGGTAACCCATGAGGCTGAATTGTGGACCTTGTTAACTTTACAAGACTACTCACCATAGATGGCATTTTTAGCAAACAAGGGTTTGGGGAATTTTGCCCCCTTCCATGGAAAAAAAATTTACAGTGGGGAAACACATCCCCAAGCTACCAAGCTTTTCTCTCCTGTTTGGAAAAACCAAGCACAATATTAAAGGGGCCCAGCCTGATCTTTGTTATGGGGTTCCCTCTTCTATGTACACCACTAAGTCTGTGTGAAATATTTCCAAATGACTTACTAATTAACTTTTCAGTTTATTATAATTACAGGTAGTACAGTCAGACACAATGCCCTGGCCATGAGCAGCATTGGGATATTACACTCGCATCATCATTGCACCTCATTGAATGACAAGTCATGTAGTTACGGCTTATTGTCTAGTAAATACTGAAGACTCACATTGTAAGCAGTGTACATGAAAGCTTTAGAATAACCTCCACTGTTAAATATTTTATATACTGCATGTGCTCCTGGAAAGCCCTTTAGGAGAAAAGGATTAAGGAGCACTCATAAAATAAAGTGAATATACTATGCATCCATTCTTCAGACCAGCAGAGAAGGAAAAAGTACTAAAAATATTATTACCAAAGCATTTTATTTTCAGAAGCTCTGTGTGATCTACACATTAAAAATGAAAAACTCTGGTCTAAAGGGAATGCACTAGTCTTAGTCTGTTATTTACTGCCTCGTGACCTCGGGGACATATAAAATGTGTCACTGTGACCCAATCTGTTTGATTTACTGTAAGTATGAAGGTTGTGAACAAGCAGAAGAATTCATATTTTATGTACTCAGTTAAAATATTCCTCTGCCCATAGTATAGAAATCTTTTTTATTGTCTCAATCTACAGTGATACTGACACAGGGGGCTATATGAAATATCATCAAATCAGGAAAGCGAGAAAGGAAGCACAGCCCCCAAAACAACTAGTACATCTTTCATATCTAAGTGTGGTGTGTGGCATTTGAAATAACCTTCAATAGCTCATTGAGACACTTTTTATGACAAGCTAGTCGAAGACATTTCGTTGAGAACTCCGCAGGTCTGAACCCATGAAGTTTCTTATCTGAAGACGGAATGCTATGTAAAGATATTTCTTCAAACCTATATCAACAGGATATCAGTAAAAGTTGATGGGCACACAGGCCTTATTTGAAGTTTTGAAGTCCTTAGTAACATAATGTTTCAACAAAAGTTTTACGAAAGTGAAATGTTTCTCAACTTTTGGAATATTTTGGATATATTTTCAGTAGCATCAAGACAGGCCAATATTTTTTTTGTACAAATTTAATTAAAAAAAACAATTCATGATAAAAAAAAAAAAAATGGGCAGCCAATACTGGGCTCAGTAATTAAAGGGTCTTTCATTAAGACAAACCCTGTGGATATAACCTAGGACTTAGCTGTTATGAGCCAAAGCTGTTAACAAATAGTGGCTCCTGGCATCCATCTATCACATGGACAGCTATACACTTAAAGGGGTTGCCCCATCTAGCTATTTTAATTTTCCACCTCTTCAAACATCACTTTTCCTTTTTGGGCTTGTGCTGGTTTTGCAGCAGTGACTGAAATTTTAGTTCTACCAGCATTTATCTTTACCCGATCCTGTTAGAGGGACCTTGGTGATGGAGGGTTGTGAAAAACACTGGCACTGTCCAGGCATGATAAATTTGAGCTAGCAGAGATGTATTTGTCATTAGAGGATCCCTCTAGTGAGAGAGATAAACTGAAATGCTGCCAATATACACTGTTAGCTGCTGAGTATATCTTTAAACCCCCCCCCCGCATCTGGACGACGGTCGTCCTTTGGCGGTAAGGGCAGTACAGGATCACGGACAATCCCCCTACATGGCGGGGGGGTTCTGGCCTAATTGCAGTGCACCCCCCCTGGAAACAGCTAAAATGGACCGGCCTATTCCGTGTGTTTTAACTCTTTAGACGCTGCAGCAAACACAGTGGCTGCATCTAAAAGAATGAGAAACAGTGCTGCACAACGTTGCTGACTGAGATCGGAACTCCAAGGCGAGATCGTGTGGTCCCAATTGGTGTACATGGCATGCCATGGCAGGAAGTAGTAAAACAGCCATATTTGTGCACCTTATTGCATTGTGTTACAATGCAATAGGTTGTATTAACAATCGAACCCTTTAGTGGTGAAGCACCCTAAGGGAACTCAAAGTTAAAGTAAAAAAAATAAAAATAAAAAAAAAAAAATAAAAAAAAAAATATATATATATAATATATATATATATATATATATATATATAATATATATATATATATATATATATATATATATATATATAATATATATTAATATATACACTCACCGCCACTTTATTAGGTACACCATGCTAGTAACGGGTTGGACCCCCTTTTGCCTTCAGAACTGCCTCAATTTCTCATGGCATAGATCAACAAGGTGTTGCAACGATGCTCAATTGGTACCAAGGGGCCCAAAGAGTGCCAAGAAAATATTCCCCACACCATGACACGAACCACCACCAGCCTGAAACCGTTGATACAAGGCAGGATGGATCCATGCTTTTCATGTTGTTGACGCCAAATTCTGACCCTACCATCCGAATGTCGCAGCAGAAATCGAGACTCATCAGACCAGGCAACGTTTTTCCAATCTTCTACTGTCCAATTTCGATGAGCTTGGGCAAATTGGAGCCACAGTTTCCTGTTCTTAGCTGAAAGGAGTGGCAACCCGGTGTGGTCTTCTGCTGCTGTAGCCCATCTGCCTCAAAGTTCGCCGTACTGTGCGTTCAGAGATGCTCTTCTGCCTACCTTGGTTGTAACGGGTGGCTATTTGAGTCACTGTTGCCTTTCTATCAGCTCGAACCAGTCCTGCCCATTCTCCTTTGACCTCTGGCATCAACAAGGCATTTCCGCCCACCAGGACTGCCGCTCACTGGATGTTTTTTCTTTTTCGGACCATTCTCTGTAAACCCTAGAGATGGTTGTGCGTGAAAATCCCAGGAGATCAGCAGTTTCTGAAATACTCAGACCACCCCTTCTGGCACCAACAACCATGCCACGTTCAAAGGCACTCAAATCACCTTTCTTCCCATACTGATGCTCGGTTTGAACTGCAGGAGATTGTCTTGACCATGTCTAACATGCCTAAATGCACTGAGTTTGCCGCCATGTGATTGGGCTTATTATAAATTAAGTGTTAACGAGCAGTTGGACAGGTGTACCTAATAAAGTGGCCGGTGAGTGTATATATATGTATATATATATATATAATATATAATATATAAATATATATATATATATATATATATATATATATATATATATATATATATATATATACACTGTATATGTTTTAAAGTTTAAAAAAAATATTAAAAGTTGTCATTTTTCAAAATAAAAAAAAATTAAATAAAAAAGTTACACATAACTGATATCACCACGTCTGTAAAGGTCCTATCTATTAAAATATAATGTCATTTATCTGATATGCTGAACACCGTAGAAGAAAAAAAATTCCAAATGCGAAAATTGCGTTTTTTTTTGGGTAATTTCACGTCCCTTAAAAATTGGAATAAAAGTGATTAAAAAGTTGCATGTATTCCAAACTGGTACCGATAAAAATTACACTTCAGCCCACGAAAAACTGCACCCTCACTCAAGTCCGTAGGTAGAAGTACAAAAAAGTTATTGATTGCAGAAAATGGCGCTGTGGCAAAAATTTTAAAAATAGAGAATGTATTTTTTTTACGGTAGCAAATCATAATGAAAACCCTACATGTTTGGCATTGAAAGATTTGTATCAACATGTAGAATACAGACATCACATCATTATACTGAAGATTTAACGCGGTAAAAACAAAACTCACGCAAACATGGTGCAAGTACGTTTTTTTCCCATTTTTCCCCAATTTTTCTTATGGTTTACCAGTATATTTTATGGTACGGTGAATAACACTATTAGAAAGTACTGTACATCTTCTCCTGTAAAATAAAAGCCCTTATATGTCTATGTAAATGACAAAAAAAAAAAGTTATGGCTCTGGGAAGGCGAGGAGGGAAAAATGAATGTGAAAAAATAGGCTGCGTCGGAAAGGGGTTAAAGAAAATAGATATGTGATCTGCAGACCTGACAGGATGGTACAAGACTTCTCTCTGGTTTAAAGGGTTAAAGTTTTACTTGATGGGAGGATAAGATCAGAGCGTGAGAAGCTCTACCCTGCTAATAAGACACAGCAAAGAGTAACATCACCAACTCCAACACTTCCAGAGCAAAATGAGGTGGTAGGTAGAGAAGCATTTGTAAACAAGGAAGACAGAAGAATAGCAATACCTCGCAGATGAAGCAAAATTGGAACAGCAATATATTTCGTTATAATCGTTATTTAACTTTTATACATATCTAAAGCTAATCAATGAGATGGGGATACCCCTTTAATAGATGGCATATAATAGTACATTTACCCTACAGCCCTGGTGGCTTCCATTACAATAGGAGTTCTCTTCAGGAGAAAACAAAGGGTGATATGTCCAAAAATTTAGGTGCATTAAATCACTGTAAAGTCCGATCTTCTCAAAAATCTGGCGTCAGGTATTCCTTGCATAGTAAACTTAATGCGCCTAGAAAGGCGCATTGAGCACATCGCAGCGCATAGCGTATCATTGGTAGTGTATGTAATGCACCAATCGATGTACATTGCATAATGGAGGCGCATAATGTATCATTACTAGTGTATGCAATACAACTCGATAGAAACATTGCGTTATGGAGGCGCATAGCGTATCATTGCTACTATATGTAACACGTCTTTTTAGGCGCATTACAATATGTCATACCCGATGTATAATCCGCCTAGTTTTGGTGTATGACAATTCATTTACATTGGTAATATGGAGTCAAAAGTGTTTTTGCTGCAAAATAGACTAAAAAAACGCCGCCTTCATAAAAAGTTTTTTAAAAATATAGCTTAACCATTAAATAATGAAGCATTAAGCAACCTTTTCATATATGTTTAATGTAAGGTCTCTGCTTATGATCATTCAATGGGAAACTCTTGTTTACATTCAAATGCAGTGATTTTAGATTATGTCACAACAAAGCAGAGAAACCATAGATAAATATAATGGACAAATCTGTTCTGGTTAAAGTGGCCTAACATTAATAAAATTGTGTATAGCGGTTGCCTAGTTTTGAAAACTAATTTTGTCAATAATTTATTACACAAAACAGCCCTTTAACTTCAGTGGGAACTGTGGAACATCACATTTCCTTGCGGTAGCAATGCCAGGAAATTGAATACTTGCTGATGAGTTCCCATACAATTACAGCAACTATCAAGGTATTTTTGTTTTCATATTTTTACTTACTTTTCTTACTTCATTGTCCATAATTGGGATAAAATAGTCATCAATATTGTAAGCTGAATCAGAAAATGCATCATTTAATTTTCTGTAGTTTGCCACGGTGTCATTAGCTGATGCCAGAGTAAAAGTTATTTTCTCCATCAAAAAAATAGCTAAAATAAAATTGAATAAAATATGAATGACATTTTCAGTCAAATATCCTCTTGCTAGACACAACAATGGGTAGCGAGGGAAGTATTGGTACTCCGAAATGAGCATTGTACAGCCCTTAGGCTATAACTGCCTCAAGTTACATTATTTTCAATTTTCAGCCTTTCCTGGACTACTAAGCCAAACAGCGTGAACATTTCACTGAAAACGCGTGAGATTCAACAGGGTGAACCGTCAAACTGCATAGCATATTTGGTGCAAGAAGGTCTAATCAGCTGTATTACTGTATTACATAACTGGTTAGCTGTCCAGTAGCACCTACCATATACACTCACCGGCCACTTTATTAGGTACACCATGCTAGTAACGGGTTGGACCCCCTTTTGCCTTCAGAACTGCCTCAATTCTTAGTGGCATAGATTCCACAAGGTGTTGCAACGATGCTCAATTGGTACCACGGGGCCCAAAGAGTGCCAAGAAAATATTCCCCACACCATGACACCACCACCACCAGCCTGAACCGTTGATACAAGGCAGGATGGATCCATGCTTTCATGTTGTTGACGCCAAATTCTGACCCTACCATCCGAATGTCGCAGCAGAAATCGAGACTCATCAGACCAGGCAACGTTTTTTCCAATCTTCTACTGTCCAATTTCGATGAGCTTGGGCAAATTGGAGCCCCATTTTTCCTGTTCTTAGCTGAAAGGAGTGGCACCCGGTGTGGTCTTCTGCTGCTGTAGCCCATCTGCCTCAAAGTTCGCCGTACTGTGCGTTCAGAGATGCTCTTCTGCCTACCTTGTTGTAAGGGGTGGCTATTTGAGTCACTGTTGCCTTTCTATCAGCTCGAACCAGTCTGCCCATTCTCCTTTGACCTCTGGCATCAACAAGGCTTTCCGCCCACAGGACTGCCGCTCACTGGATGTTTTTTCTTTTTCGGACCATTCTCTGTAAATCCTAGAGATGGTTGTGCGTGAAAATCCCAGGAGATCAGCAGTTTCTGAAATACTCAGACCAGCCCTTCTGGCACCAACAACCATGCCACGTTCAAAGGCACTCAAATCACCTTTCTTCCCCATACTGATGCTCGGTTTGAACTGCAGGAGATTGTCTTGACCATGTCTACATGCCTAAATGCATTGAGTTGCCGCCATGTGATTGGCTGATTAGAAATTAAGTGTTAACGAGCAGTTGGACAGGTGTACCTAATAAAGTGGCCGGTGAGTGTATACTCTCCTGCTACCTATCTGTTTCACATGTTGATTTTACTCTATATCTGCATGATATATATAGAAACATAACTAGTTGTGGCGAGCTGTGGTACCCTCCCACACCAGCTCCTCTGTCCTAGTAGCTGGCTGCCACTGGCTGCCCCCTCTCTCTCCCATGATGAGTTCTCCTTCTCTGTGTTAGGAACTGTCACTCACATCTCTGACGGGTGATTAATTTTGCCCTCCCTACCATTTCTCTCACAAAGGCCGTCTGTCTTTGATTCACTAATTGGAATGGTATAACGGCACTGGTCACCATGGCTCAGTCAGCAGCAGGGCCGTACCTACAGGCAGCAAGGCGGGCAGTTGTCCTGGGCGCAAAAGCGACGTTCTCTAGGTGGGGATAACGCAATGATGTTTACCGTATGCCCCGTCTGGCGATTACTAGCTGATTCTTTTAAAACGGCCATGCAGAGTCAGCAGCTACAGATTAACTGTGCAGCTGCTTGTACAGGGAGAAGGCAGGACAGTCTGTTACTGTCCTTGCCTTCTCGATGTATATAAAGAGCTCAAAGAGCGCTCTATGTGTACATCAGCATTGCAGGGTCACACGTCCTGCGGCGCTCGATCTCCTAGGCTGGTATTCTAGGCTCCTGGCCCAGGAGATCCCGGGAGCAGGATGCTAGTGGCTTGGAACATGGAGAGGTGAGTACATTTTTTTATTTTCTTTTTCTATCTACAGGGGGAAAATAATTGTGGCTACAGGGTGCAAATTATTTTGCCTACAGGGGGAAAATAATTCTACCTACTGGGGGAAAATAATTCTACCTTCAGAGGCGATATACCTACCTATGGGGGGCATATAATTTTACCTACAGGGGCATAAATATCTACCTACAAAGAGCTTGTATATCTACCTACAGAAGACATATACTTCTACCCACAGGGGGCATATACCTACCTACAGAGCAATATACCTACCTACAGGGGTATATATTTACCTACAAAGGGCCTGTATATCTAACTACATGGGGCTTATATACCTACCTACCTACTAGGAGTTTATATACATACCTACTGGGGGGCCTCTATACCTACCTACAAGGGCCCTATATACCTACCTACAAGGGCCCTATATACCTACTCTATATAACTACATACTAGGGAACTATATTCCTACTTATTGGGGTGCCTGTATAACTACCTACCTCCCTAATAGGGGACATAGATACCTATCTATTGGAGGACCAAGGAGACTACCTACCTCCATACTATATTGGGGGATTTAAGTATCTCCTATATGGGAATACAAAACAAGACTGCACAAATCTGAGCCCCATAGCTGTTTTGGGGCACTTTTATTGTTAGAGGTACAAAGGGTTTATTATTACCATTTGGGGTGCTATAAATGGTGAGTTTATACAGAGATAGAAATTGGAATGGAAGTGATGAAAAAATGAGGAGTCTAAGATCTATGTTTTGTAAATTCTACAGTGAAGAGTCGTGGTGGTCATGGCGGTCTGGGATAGATGGAGAAGAAAAAGGGAAAGAGAACAACATATCAGAGAAGCTAACAATTCATCAAAGAAAAGAACAACTCTTCAGAGATGTCTCTGTGAGTCTCTGAATGTAACTTTATTGTAATCACTTATATGTGTGCAGAGTGTCTGTGTACAACTGGTATTTACCACTGTATGGTGGTAATATTGGTCGTGGTAGAATGGTTTATATTCTGTAATGGTATGGTGTATTATTCAGCCACAAGGTTGAAGTGATATGTGATCATGGTGTGGTGGTATTATTTAGTCACTATTGGTAGTATTAACCTTGGGATTCTGGTTTTGTGTAGCGGTGTTAATTGGTAACTGTCTGACTTATTTTACGTAAAACTTTGTGTTATAGCTGTTTGTATATTCAGGCACAGGGTGATGGTGATGTGGCGTGGTGCAATATGTTGAGGGTGGGGGGGACAAATTTCTTCACCCTGCCCTGAGTGCAATTTAGCCTAGGAGTGGCCCGGATCAGTCTTCCTCTACAGCCACAATATATTGTTAACTCACTCTTTCTGCCAAGTACCAATCTTGTTTGTCAATCTCTCTACCAGTAGCTGCTCACCACACTCAACTAGCAGGAACATGTCTGTTCTGTGCAAGCATTGGTACTCACTCACAACCAGGTCATGTAATCCCTCACTCACAAATTACCTCTAGTCCCACCTGACTGCCTAATGGCAGCCAAGGTGGCTAAACAGCACAGAAACCACAACAAATGGTACAATAGCATAATTACTAAATTTTACAATTCACATTAGAATTACAAGCATGGCATTATTAAAATTTTAGACATTTCTTAGTCCTATAACTTTCAGATGACTGTAAGGAGGGTATCACACAGTCTCTGTGGTAACTATAGGCCGGTAAGTTTAACCTTTGCTGTAAGTAAAATGTTTGAAGGTTTTCTAAGAGATGCTATACTGGAGTATTTCACTAAAAATAAATGTGTAATGCTGTTCCAACATGGGTTTATGAAAGATCGGTTCTGTCAAACTAATCTCATCAGCGTCTATGAGGAGGTTAGTTCTATATATATATCTATATATCTATCAACCTACTTGGGGGGGAGGATATATAACTAACAACCTACTGGGAAGGACCTGTATCCCTAACTACGTACTGTTGGGGTCCTATATACCTATCCCAAACTTTCAATACTGCTTTAACTCTTTAACAGCCACCAGTTATTAGCCTTGGTAATGGGAATCCCTCCAGAAACCACTTCTTGCAATACTTCAGATACGAAAAATTCTTCAAGGCATAAAGAGTAGAAAACTTTACTTCTATTCCATAACAACAAGAAAACGCAAGAGCTCAATGAACAATGTGAACAATGTTTAAAAACCTGGTGCTGTGTAAATTGAGCGACGGCATAAGGTAATTTTCTTCCTTATTGGAGTCCTCGGTCTCTCTGTGTGAACTCCATAGAGCGGATAGTCTCGCTGTTGTACGTGCGTGATGCGACGTTTCGGAAGCTCTTTCTTCCTTTTTCAGGCATCAAAAGGAAAAAGGAAGAAAGAGCTTCCGAAACGTCGCATCACGCACGCACAACAGCGAGACTATCCACTCTATGGAGTTCACACAGAGAGACTGAGGACTCCAATAAGGAAGAAAATTACCTTATGCCGTCGCGCAATTTACACAGCACCAGGTTTTTAAACGTTGTTCACATTGTTCATTGAGCTATTGCCTTTTCTTGTTGTTATGAAATAGAAGTAAAGTTTTCTAATCTTTATGCCTTGAAGAATTTTTCATATTTGAAGTCCTATATACCTATCCATTAACTGGGGGTCCCTATATAATTATTAATTTACTGGGGGGACCTAAAGTTGAAACCAGAAGTTTACATACACTATATAAAAAGACACATATGCATGCTTTTCTCACTATCTGATATGAAATCAGGATAAAACTTACGCATTCTAGGTCAATTAGGATTATCAAAATTATTTATATTTGCCAAATGCAAATGAATAATGAGAGATAATTATTAAGGCATTTTTATTACTTTCTGCCAAGTCGAAAGTTTACATACACTAGGATTACTATACAGTTAAACAATCTGAGACAGCCCATATGATGATGTCATGTCTTTGGAAGCTTCTGATAAGTTTATTGGCAACAACTGAGCTAATTAGAGACACACCTGTGGATGTATTTTAATAGCACACCAGAAACACACTGCTTCTGTGTGTAACATCATGGGAAAGCCTTAAGAAATCAGCCAAGATATCAGGAAGAATTGTGGACTTGCACAAGTTTGGATTATCCTTGGATGCAATTTCAAGATACTGGAAGGTGCCTCGTTCATCTGTACAAACAATTATACACGAGTACAAAGAAGATGTGAATGTCCAGAAATCATACCGCTCAGGAAGGATACGGGTTCTGTGTCTCAGAGATGAACGTGCTTTGGTCTGACATGTGCATATCAACCCAAGCACAAAAGCAAAAGACCTTGTGAAGATGCTGGCAGAAGCTGGTAAGAGTGTGTCATTATTCACAGTGAAACGAGTACTGTATCAACATGGGATGAAAGGCCACTCTGCCAGGAAGAAGTCATTGCTCCAAAAGAAACATATAAAAGCCAGATTAGTGTTTGCAAATGCAAACAGGAAAAAAGACCTACATCTTTTGGAGACATGTTCTGTGGTCCAATGAAACTAAAATTGGACTGTTTGGCCATAATGACCATTGTTACGTTTGGAGTTAAAAGGTAGAAGCTTGGAAGCCTAAGAACACCATCCCAACTGTGAAACATGGGGGTAGCAGCATCATGTTGTGGGATTGTTTTGCTGTATGAAGGATTGGTGCACTTCACAAAATAGATGGCATCACGAGGAAAGAAGATTATGTGGCAATACTGAAGCAACATCTCAAGACATCAGCCAGGAAGTTAAAGCTTGGGCGGTAATGGGTCTTCTGAATAGACAATGACCTGAAGCATACTGCCAAACTAGTTACAAAGTGGCTTAAGAATAACCAAGTCAATGTTTTGGAGTGGCTATCACAAAGCCCTGATATCAATCCTATTGAAAATTTATGGGCAAAGCTGAAAAGTTCAGGTGCGAGCAAGGTGACCTACAAACATGACTCACCTACACCAGTTCTGTCAGGAGGAATGTGCCAAAATTCCTAGCAACTATTGTGAGAAGTTTCTGAAAGGATATCCAAAATGTTTGACCCAAGTCATAAAGTTTAAGGGCAATGCTACCAAATACTTATGAAATGTATGTAAACTTTTGACTTTGCAGAAAGTAATAAAAATGCCTTAAAAAATTCTCTCTCATTATTCTGGCATTTGACAAATCCAAACCATTTTGGTAATCCTAATTGACCTAAAACAGAAAAGGTTTATTCTGTCAGATGTCAGATAGTCAAAAGAACATGTATATGTGTCTTTTTATATAGTGTATGTAAACTTCTGGTTTTAACTGTATATCCCTACCTCCATACTGGGAAGCCCTATATAACTATCAACCTCTTGAGGGACTCTTTACACTTACCAACCTAATGGTGGCCCTATACACCTACCAACCCACTATGGGACCTATATACCTACCTGCTGGGGTGACCTCAATACCTACTTACCAAGGGGACCTATTTACCTACCTAACCTCTATACCTTCCTAGCTACTGAAAGTAGCTATATACCTTCTTAGCTACAGGGGGCTTTGTGTACCTACTTATCTACTGCAGGGCCTAAATCTATCTACATACTGTTCTCGTCTATCTGCCTTCTGTGGGTGGGACTATATACCTAACTGCTGAGGGGACCTATATACCTACCTATCTACCTACTAGGGATACCTAATTATCTACCTAAAACTGGGACTTATATGCCTACCTACCAGGGGGCTATATACCTACAAGCCTACTGAGAAAACCTAAATGTCTACCTACCAACTAGGGAGGCTTTATACCTACTAACTGAGGGGACCTATATACCTACCTACTTGGGGGGAAGGGTTTCCATATACCTCCCTACCTAATAGGGGTCGGTAAAGGAACAATGAGTGGCTCCCCATCACCCACAGCAGCCACCCAGCTTTCCTAGCATGAGAATGCGGGTTGCTGTGGGGGATGGAGCATCACCATGCTTTCCTATATAGGCCCTCATTAGGTAGGGAGGTATATAAACCCTTTAAGTAGGTAGGTATATAGGTGCTGGAAAAGTTAGGATTCTAAAATGTGTGTGTGCTACATTCTACAGAGACAAGTAGCGGCTGGCCGAAGTCGTTATGATGGTCTGGGCCAGATGGAGAAGGAAAGATAAAGTGAACGACTCCCATAAGAGAAGACGTCATTTGTGAGTCACTGGATATAACTGCAATGTAATCAATTCTACACTACTCACAAAAAGTTAGGGATAGTCTGCTTTTGGTTAAAATTTCAAGATGAACATAAAATTTCTTGAATTTTTTTTTTAAATGAACTTAAAGAGACCATCTCTTGATATGTGTCAAACTGTTCACTGTTTCAGTACTTTTTGCAGCACTTGCTGATCTCTAACAAGGAGCTTAGTGGTAAGATTCACAACAGGTGTTTGATCCCTAAATCACCCAATACATTTATGGGATCAATCTGAATTCAAATTTAAACAGCCTTCCTCATCATGCTGTTCACATTTTCACATCTTGAGACCAAGATAACACCTTACAATTGATCAACGGTATCTCGCCGTTGCGAGGCTTCAAGTAGGATGCTCTTAGACGGAAGTGGCCACTGAGCTTAAAGTATCACAGAATGTCATTAGCAGGATGCAACAGAGATAGAGAGAAACTGGCAAAGAATTGGACGTCCTTTGGCTACATCACACACTGATGACTGTTTCATTGTAAACAATGCTCTGTGGAACCAGATGATGAATGACACACAACTCCAGGCACATTTAAGAGAGGTAAGCGGCAACCAGGTGCCACATCAGACCATTCCTAACCAGTTAAGACACAAGTGGCCACTGAGCTTAGAGTGACCACAGTGATGTTAAGTATCCTGCTTTAAGCTTCGCAAAGTACTGTTGATCAATTGTAAGGTGTTGTCTTGGTCTCATGATGTCAAAATGATAATAGCAGGATGAGGAGGACTATTAAAATCCCAATTCAAATTGATCCCCTAAATTTATTACGTGATTCAGGGATCAAACACCTGTTGGGAATTGTTCCATTAAAGGGGTTGTCTCACTACAAGGATTGCTTTTATGTTAAAGATCTTGCAAAAACAAGTCACTTTGCAATATATGTCCATTAACAGTGTCCTTCCTATTCCTAGATATCCCCACTTGTATGGGCTGCATCAGCTCCTCAGGTCGCTATAGCTACAGACCTGTTTGATTTATCCTGATAGGCTGTCAGCACTGGTTGCTATAGCTACAGACCTGGCTTCTACTGTAGCCTAGTGGAAGCCAGTAAACACACTCCTGAGTTCAAAATGAAACCAAGAAAACAGGACTGAGGTGAAATGAATCAGTGTAGTGAGACAACCCCTTTTAGCTCATTGTCAGAGATCAGCAAGTTATGCAAAAAGCTCTGAAACACTGAACAGTTGGACATATGCATTCTAAAATTAAGAGATGGTCTCATTTAGTTCATTTAAAACATTTTTTCAAGAAATGTTATGTTCATCATGACATTTCAAACAGTAGTCAAGTGTCCCTTACTGTTTGTGAATAGTGTATGTCTGCAGAATGTCTATGTACAACTAGTCACATGTGGTAGTCAAATTTGGTCATGGTCCTAAGTTAGTAGTATTACTGGGTAATAGCATTGTGAAATTATCTTTACTAATAGTATGATGATAATACATATGGTATATTTGCTCCATGTACAGGTGTATTATCTGGCAACTGTATGACTGTTATTTAAAGTATTACACATAGATAAATGCTTTTGAAAAAGAAGATTTGGCAGTGCTGATTTTTATTTTACAAAGTACTGCTGGGGTGACGGACAGGATCTATGTGGAATATGTGTAAAATTAGTGACAGAAACATACTTTTTTTCTCTGTAAAAATACATGCCGCAGTTCACTATGTGGGGTGAAAAATGCTGTGTGAACCCAGCCCTATTGAACAAAACATAAGACAGAGGTTCTGTGCCCCAGATGTTTTAGGACCTTAGCAATGCCCCTGGATCCAGTGATTAGGTTGGTTATTCTTCAAGGGGAAGTCTGCATCTACCAAGCAAATAAAATGTACCATATTAATTTTATTATTTAAAACTTTCCTGCCTCATGGCCAACTTCAGATATCATCTAGCTTTTTTGTGTTTGAAAGGGGGTGGGTGAAGATTGTTGTGTCAGCCTGCTACTTCTGACCTGCGCAGTACCAGTGGAGATTCGGTGGAGTTGCAGAAATGGGTTATCTGAGTTCTAAAGTGTGACTGCCAGAGTTGTCTCTGCTGATAGGTGGGACAGATATAATTAAATCACATTCATGTACTGCACATTGATTGCATGCTTTTTTGTTCAATTCACTGCTGGGCTTCAAAAATGCGCAATTTCCTTTCTCTTACTTTTTTTCTCATTGACTTAAAAGTGCATATGAAAACAACAAAATCAGTTTTCAATGAAAGCTGTTTAAGGAGTGTTTCTCACTGTGATCTTGTCAAGACCACAAATATTAACATATAGTTCTTCCATGGCTCTTAAGTTGAGTTGTAAGGTGCCTTTTCACACTTCTACAATATCATGTGTAACGTTTTACTAGGAAGATAGAGAGAAAGCTCTGAAAGAGCCTAGAGCAGCATGAACTCTAAGTACAACCCAGCTTGTACCATATCAGCTAAGTTAGTCAGCCAGAAACATATTTTGAATGAATATCTCTGTTGCTCAAGCTATGTATATTCAGCCTAAAACTGCTTGTACTGCATGAAAAGAATACTAAAATAATCCAACCTGTACATTATTATGGATGCCAGTCCCTGGTAGATATACAGATTCTGCCAACAGCAATATAATTCAAATACAGATGCCCCAAACTATGAAAAGCACCACAGTAAAGAACTCTGGAGTACTCACAAATATATTGGAAAAAATGGAGCATTATCCCAATTAAAAATAAAACAATATACTTTGTAAGTTCACAATTTAAAAGTCAGACAAAAGTAAACAAAGACAAAATCCAAATAGATCAACATGTATTGCATATTGCAGCTATCAATCATGCAATATTTAATTGTAATGGTAATCCCATAGGATTGATTGGCATGGAAATATAATTACATAAAAGCATATCAAGGGACAATAATACTTCCAATAAGCAAAACATAGTATATTAAAGGAGTTGTCTCCCTACAGGGTTTCAAAGGATGCATGAATGAAATACTTTGTCACTTCCTGGTTCAGACTGACTAATTTGCATAAACTCCATGCTTGTACAGCTCCATGCCTGTTCAGTTGCTAACTAGATCAGATTAGCTTCTCAAACTGCTCACAGGACTTCTTATCTGATCCCTCTAACAAAAGCCCTAATTACAGTTCTGTTTACTTGAGATAAATCAAGCTTTTTACTGCCTGGCAGCATGGACACTGTGGACACTGCCCTGACCTGTGTGATGACTCACTCACTGTTATCTCATTGAACAAACAGCAGGGGGAGATTTGTTTACAGGTCAGTTACTGAGGGTACTGAAATAGTTAGGGAGGTCATAAATTCACTTGTATCTCCTTAGGGAAAACAGAGGAACAAAGCAATATATTTGGAAAATGTCTTTATTTTGTGTTCCCTACAATTTGAAAGCTATTCTTTGTAGCGAGACAACCCCTTTAAGTATAAATCTTACATGAATGCTTCTATGTATCATAACATGAACCCAATTAGAAGTAAATCGGCAACAGTCACATGTATACTATAATTAATAAGTATAGTATCTCACAAAAGTGAGTATTCCCCATATCTTTTCTAAGTATTGTATTAAATCTTTGCATCGGACAACACTGAAGATATGATACTTTGATACAATGTAAAGTAGTCAGTATATGGCTTGCATAAAAGTGTAAATGTGGTGTGCCCTTAAAATAACTCAACACACAGGGACTGCGTGCACCCCTAAGTGAAAATGGGCAAATTAAAAGTGTCAATATTTTGTGCGACCACTATTATTTTCCAGAACTGCCTTAACTCTCTTGGGCATTTAGTTCACTAGAGCTTCACAAGTTACAACTGGAATCCTCTACCATTTTCTTATGACAACATCACAGAGTTGGTGGATGTTAGAGACCTTGCTCTTTTTCACCTTCCATTTGAGGATGGTCCACAGATGCTCAATAGGGTTTAGGTCTGGAGACATGTTTGGCCAGTCCAGCACCTTTATCCTCATTTTCTTTAGCAAGGCAGTGGTTGTCTTGTAGCTATGTTTGGGTTCATTATAATGTTGGAATACTGTCCTGTGGCCCAGTTTTTGAAGGGAGGAGATCATGATCTGTCTCAGTATGTCACGGTACATGCTGACATTCATGGCATTCCCTTTCAATGAACTGTAGCTCCCCATAACTGGCAGCACTCATGCAGTCCCAAACCATGACACTCCCACCACCAAGCTTGACAGTAGGTAGACACACTTGTCTTTATATTCCTCACCTGGTTGCCACCACACACGTGACACCATCTGAACTAAATAAGTTTATATTGGTCTCATCAGACCACAGGACATGGTTCATCTTTAGAAGATGCTTCCTTCTGGGACAACAGCCATGCAGACCAATTTTTTGGTTGACCATGGTGAGGCCTGTTCTGAATGGAACCTGTGTTGTTAAACCACTGTATGGTCTTGTCCACCATGCTGCAGCTCAGTTTCATGTTGTTGCCAATCGTCTTATAACCTAGGCCATCGTTGTCAGGGACCGGTCAGGGACACACACACAGACACAGACAAGTGGGCCCTGACTCTGATCCCAGCCCCTGTCCCTGCCTTTTGGGGAACCCGACTTCTTAATAGTCTCTCATATACAAATGAACGCTGCTCACCATAATGTGGAATCCTCTGCACCTGCTTCTTTGCCTGGCTGAAATTCACAGTAGTGATCCGCACGGTTCACAGGTTCCCAGTATCCTGCTAGACAAATACTTCAGCAAAAAGAAGATTAGAACCAGCGATTCTTCTGTGTTTAAAATTTTATGCCTTTATTTCCATCCGTGGATGTAGGGGGTACAGGGGATCGACCAACGCGTTTCGGGCATTCACATATTGCCCTTGTTCACGGTAATGACCGTGAACAAGGGCAATATGTGAATGCCCGAAACGCATTGGTCGATCCCCTGTACCCCCTACATCCACGGATGGAAATAAAGGCATACATTTTTAAACACAGAAGAATCGCTGGTTCTAATCTTCTTTTTGCTGAAGTATTCGACTTCTTAATAGGCCGGCCCCAACCGGAAGACTGATGGCTGCACTGATATAGGTGCGACACAGACAGGACAAACAGACACAGAACAATAAGCATAGTCGGGCGGTCCAAAGTCAGCAACAGTACGGGCAACGCGGTACAGAGACGTGAGGCAAAAGAGGATAACTGGGGTCCAAGCCAAAGGTCAATACCGGTCGGGCGCAGCAGTACAAAATCACTAGAAGTGAGAATGGTCAGTAGCACAGCAGGGTCAGACAACAGAAAGGACAGAATAAAGGCAAAGCTAGCTACAGGCAGAAGACCTCTATAGCAGGCAATGATGAAGGTGAAATAAACCTTTAAATAGGGAACCAAAGAAGGCAGGATTGAGGTCATAGATGGAAAGAAACACAAGGCTGGATAGGAACAGAAGGTTGTCAATCAATAGGAGAAACTCATTAACTCCAAGAGTGCTGGAGGATTCCTGGCCAGGGCGCCGGCCAGGAATCAAGCAAAGATCGAGGAGAAAACAGTTCACACTTAGTGAATACAATTCAAAAGATCAAGTAAGGAACCAGGGCTTCCGTCATAACGGCCGCTGCCGGCGAACAGAGCCCAAAGCTGAGGTTCTGTCAGGCATGATCATGACAATTGTTATGTAGAGCAACAATTCTCTTATTCAAATCCTCAGACAGTTCTTTTCCATGAGGTGCCATGGTGAACTTCCAGTAACCAATATAAGAGAGTGTGAGAGCGATTACAACAAATTTAAAGGGGTTTTGCCATGAAGTAAAATTGATGTGGGAATCTTGCAAATTAAATAATAAACAATTCTATAGCATTTTTGTTTAATTAAGCTGCTACCTTTGTAATCAATAGTATACAGCTCGTCTCCAGGAGATATGACCAGTGAGGAAAGTTTCTCGGTCCTAGCGTACATGCTCAGACATCACCTCTTCTCACAGGCAGCTACTGTCAGTCTTTTCCCTTCCTAGTAATCACACACACAAACACTGCTGAGCGAGTCTTCAACACATCATTCTACTCCTGTCCTCTGTACTTAGTATTTAGTCAAACCGTGCAAATAAATAAAAAGAAAAAATAAACCTCAATTAGGTATGTGCAATTAGAAAAAAATTAAAAATCTACATGATTGGTTCCTGCAGGAATTTGAACCTAGCACCCCTGTGCTGTAAGGCAGAACTGCTAACCACTGAGCTACATTGTATCTACTCACAGCTCTTTACATAAACAGACCTTTGTTTGATTAGAGTGAGCACACAGTGGTGAAAGGTATGTTGACGTCAAGCCTGCTGGGTCACATGATATGCAGTACAAACAAATCATACATGCCCCCTTTTGAGCACGCTGTAAACTGAAGCAGGACAAATCAGGAATTACATGCCTAATGTGCGTTTTGCATCTGTTAAGGAAGCAGCAGATGCGAAACATGCATCGGAGCAGTCGGGGTGCTTAGCTATACCAACCATTGGTAATTAATTATAAATTTATATTGTACATGTGACTGTTGGCGGTTCACTTCTAATTGGGATTATGTTAGGATACATAGTAGCATTCACGTAAGATTTATACTTAATATATATTACCGTATATACTCGAGTATAAGCCGACCCGAGTATAAGCCGAGGCACCTACTTTTGCCACAAAAAACGGGAAAGCTTATTGACTCGAGTATAAGCCTAGGCTACTGGTAAATTTTAAAAATAAAAATAGATACCAATAAAATTACATAGGCAGTTTAATGTCCCCCATAGGCAGGTATAGACTGTTATAGGCAGTTTAATGTCCCCCATAGGCAGGTATAGGCTGGCATAGGCATTTTAATGTCCCCCATAGGCAGATATGCTGGTATAGGCAGTTTAATGTCCTCCATAGGCAGGTTATAGGCAGGTATAGGTCGTTATAGGCAGGTATAGGAAGCTATATGTCCCCATAGGCAGGCTATAGGCAGGTAATTGCCCCCATAGGCAAGTTATAGGCAGGTATAGTCCACCTAGGTAGGTTATAGGCAGGTACAGTCCCCTAGGTAGGTTATAGCCAGGTACAGTCCCCCTAGGCAGATATAGGCAGGTACAGACCCCATAGATAGGTTATAGCCAGGTACAGTCCCCCTAGGTAGGTTATAGCCAGGTACAGTCCCCCTAGGTAGGTTATAGGCAGGTACAGTCCCCCTAGGTAGGTTATAGCCAGGTACAGTCCCCCTAGGCAGATATAGGCAGGTACAGTCCCCCTAGGGAGGTTATAGGCAGGTACAGTCCCCCTAGGTAGGTTATAGCCAGGTACAGTCCCCCTAGGCAGATATAGCCAGGTACAGTCCCCCTAGGCAGATATAGGCAGGTACAGTCCCCCTAGGTAGGTTATAGGCAGGTACAGTCTCCCTAGGTAGGTTATAGCCAGGTACAGTCCCCCTAGGTAGGTTATAGCCAGGTACAGTCCCCCTAGGCAGATATAGGCAGGTACAGTGCCCCTAGGCAGGCATAGGCAGGCTTCTTAAATTAAAAAAAACCCACTTACCTGACTGCCCGCTGCTCCGTCTCCCGGGCATGCTCCGCTTCCTCGCTGTCCGGTCCCCGCGCGCTCTACAGCATCTTCTCGGCACAGGCGGGTGACGTCATCAGGCCGCGCACACAGCGTGATGACACACGCTGCCTGTGCCGGGAGCTCCGGACGGCCGCGATTCTGCGGCCGCCCGGAGACCACTGCGGAGCACGGAGCGCTCGCACTGTGCCCCGCAGTGGTATCCCTTCACCTATATGCGCTCCGGAGGAGTCGCATATAGGTAAAGGAATCGCGGACAGTGCCCGGGCCAGCGCAGCGCCCGGACACTGTGCGCTCACTCTGCAATCAGTTATATGCGCTACCTGAGGAGCCGCATATAACTGAAGCGTCCCTGTCGGCGCACGGGCCATCGCAGCGCCTGAGTGCCGACAGTGACTCAAGTATAAGCCGAGGGGGGATTTTTCAGCCCATTTTTTGGGCTGAAAAACTCGGCTTATACTCGAGTATATACGGTATGTTTGCTTATTGGATTATTGGTCTTTTATATACTTCTTTTGTAAAAACTGTTTCATATCTGCATATTTGTCTTACTTAATGGTGATTGAGCAAAATGTAATGCTAGACAAAATCAAGAAATGTGAGCACATACAATCGTTTTTAAATTACCACTGAGTTTATAAAATATATCAAGTGTTCTAGAATATATCTACAATAAAGGTGTTAAATGTATGATTGAGGGGGTTTTGACTGCTGGAAGCTTCACTGATCATACGAGGCACTGTACTTGGCTACTTGGCACAGTGGTTGTACCCCCACTGATTATACCTTTATCACCCATCCTTATAATTATATGATATACTGTATATTACTAGATTGGGGTTTTATTTATGTGTTGATACCAATTATATGTAAGTTTTCTATTTTTATTATATCTTAATTTGTAAATTGACAAAAGTGTTTACAACTTTATTATTTTTTATATTTATGTTAATGGTTAAACGTATGATATATATTATATTATATTATATATATATATATATATTTTTTTAATAATATATAAAATGTCAAGTGACATTATTATGACTAGCAAAAATCAAGAGTAACAGCTGTGTGCAGCACGGACAGCAGCTAGAAGTGACTCAATAAGGTCCAGGTAGCTTGTCACAGGTCCAATTTGTAATAGAAGATAGCAGCAGTTCCAAAAAGGCTTCCTTAATTTAAACGAAGTGTATGGCAAAAACACATGCATCATATGCATATGGTTAAAAATGCTGACGCATTTTGGGTTTTGGAGTTGCTGGTATCTTCTATTTTAAGTTGGATCTGCATTGCATTCTCAGAGTGCTTTCCAACCAACCCGTCCCAGGTAGGAAAAGGTGAGTATGTGAAACTAATGTACATTAGTTATAAAACGATACAAAATTAAAAAATCTTAATGCTAACAGCTTTTATTTTATTTCTACCCTGCTGTGATGTGTTTGTAATCACTGATAATACTACGATAACTCCGTAAATACTGGATTGAGAATGGGAGTTATGGTAGATGCTGCATAAGTTTAATTAATTTATATTATTTAATTTAAGATTCATTTTATGTGATATAATTTTGTATTAATTTTATATTATATATTTTTTGGATGTTAAATAATTTTTTATATAATGTTCCATTAATTTTATATTATTTAATTTTATATAGTTTATAAGTAGTTAGATAGATAGAAACTATCTATCTATCTATCTATATATCTATCTATCTATCTATCTATCTATCTATCTATCTATCTATCTATCTATCTTTTAAAGGAGTTGTCTCCCCACAGGGTTTCAAAGAATGCATGAAAGAAATTCTCTGTCACTTCCTGGTTCATACTAATTTGCATAAACTCCATGCTTGTACAGCATAAGCTCAGTGCTTCAGATGCTAATTAGATTAGATTAGCTTCTCAAACTACTGGAAGGACTTCTTATCTGATCCCCAAAACAAAAGCCCTAATTACAGAGCTGTTTACTTGAGATAAATCAAGCTTTTTACTGTCTGGCAGCACAGGACACTGACTGACACTGCCAACCTGTGTGATGACTCACTCTCTGTTATCTCATTGAACAAACAGCCCCAGGAGATTTGTTTACAGGTCAGTTACTGAGGGAACTGAAATAGCCAAGGAGGTAATAAATTCACTTGTATCTCTCTAGGGAAAACAGAGGAACAATGCAATATATTTGGAAAATGTCTTTATTTTGTGTTCCCTACAATTTGAAAGCTATTCTTTGTAGCGAGACAACCCCTTTAAGTCGTATTATTTGGGAAAGAATTGGTATGTTTTGCCTATTGGCATTTAGGGAGACATGTATGAAGGAAGGTGCTTCGAAGTGCATTTTCACATTTATTTTTCAGTGTCAAATATGTCTGAATGTATGAAAGTGTTTTGTTTTTTTTTAAACTGTAGATTTTTATTGAAATAGTTTTTTGAAATGATGAACATAATGTTACTTGAATACACTCACATGTTAACACAAAGTTTTGTAGTAATAGTGATTAATTCTATGAAATAAGAATGCATAACTTCTTATATTCATCTGTTAACCAGTAAATATCTATCTATAACATATAAGACAGGACAATCCACACGAGGGAACAAGACAGAGTAGGAACAGGTGATTCGAAACTTATAATGGAAGTTGGGATGCAAAATATAATCAAAGCTCAGGTATAGCGTTTAATACATTACATGGCCGAACGGATACAGAAAGTGTCCAAGGCTGACCAGATGAAAGTGGTTTTTGTGTGTTCATAAATGGTGCCTCGCCTGTGTGTTAGGCACATTATGAAACTTAGGTGCATTACTAATGCACCTAAGATGTATAAAGGCTGTAGATAGGCTGGAAATAAAAGAAAAGTCATTAGAATAGCATGTCAGTGAATAGAAACTATGGTACTGATCCTGCTTGGAGGACCACAGGTCCCAGCAAGACCTGTGCTGTGCGGGCTCTTACAGTATGTAGAATAAAGGGTGGGAGAAGCAAAAATAAATTTCAAATTTAATATAGTAAAAATTTTATATTTAAGAATCTGAACATAATCAGTGGGTTATTTAATGTAAAATTCGTTTTAGATTCTATTAATTTTAAATACATTTTATAAGAGATATTTTTATATTTTTGGGATATTATATATTTTTATATTAATTTTATATGATAACATTTTTTATTAAATTTAAATAATTAAATTTTATATAGTTTGATAATTATCAGAAATTACTTTTTATTATTGTATTGGTGTAAGTTGAGAAATATTTGAGATTTTTGTCCCTAACAGCAAATCTAGCTCCACTTTGACTCCTCTGGCTCAGGCAGAACACATTGAAATAGGTCTGCCTGTCCGAGCAGTAATGCGCCTAATTTTGCTGAACCACGTTCATATAGGTGTCTAATAATACAAGTGTGGTGCAACATGCCCCCAGAACGCCCCCTCATGTTAGGTGTATTAAAAAGTGTTGAGTCTTACGAACAATGCGCGAACATATCATACTTACAGTCATGTGTTCTCAAATGGTTTGCTAGATATTCAATGTATTCCTTAGTCACAGTTTTCTTCATCCTAAACAAAATGTTTAACAAATCAGATAATAAACATACACATATTAATTAGATCATCAAATATTTGCTTGCCATCCTAACTATGAATAGGTTAATATTAACAACATGCAGCTATTTCATAGTAGCATGAATGCTTGTATGCCTTATATATTGTACATTAAATAAACACACACACACATATATATATATATATATATATATATATATATATATATATATATATATATACACACACATACACATACAAACACACACACACACACACACCACACACACACACACACACACACACACACACACACCACCACACACACACACACACACACACACTACATACATACATATGCACTGTTTATACTGCTCAAAAAAATAAAGGTAACACTATAATACCATATCCTAGATCTCAATTAATGAAATATTTCAGTTGCAATTCTTTATTCCTTACATAGTGGAATGCATTGAGAGCAATAGAACATAAAAATGACCAATGAAAGTCAAAATTAATATCCCATGGTGGAATGGATTTGGAATCCTATTTAAAATCAATGTGGAAAATCAGATTTCAGGCTGATCCAACTTCAGTAAAAATGCTTCAAGACAAGGAAGTAAGGCTGAGTAACGTGTGTGGCCTTCACGTGACTGTATGACCTCTCTGCAATGCCTGGATGGATGTTCTCCTGAGGGATCTCCTCTCAGATGTGGAAAGCATCAGTCAACTCCGGGACAGTCTGTGGTGCAACGTGGCATTAGTGGATGGAACGAGACATGATGTCCCAAATGTGCTTGATTGGATTCAGGTCTGGAGAATGAGCAGGTCAGTCCATAACATCAATGCCTTCATCATGCAGGAACTGCTGACACACTTCAGCCGCATGAGGCCTAGCATTGTCATGCATCAGAAGGAACCCAGAGCCCACTAGACCAGCATGGTCTGAGGATCTCATTCCGGTACCTGATGGCAGTCAGGGTACCTCTTTCTAGCACATAGAGGGCTGTGCTACTCTCCAAAGAAATGCCTTCCCACACCAATAATGACCCACTGCCAAACCAGTCATGCTGGAGGATGTTGCAGGCAGCAGAAAGTTCTCCACGGTGTCTCCAGTCTCTGTCATGTATGTCACATGTGCTCAGTGTGACCTGCTCTCATCCTTATGAAGAGCACAAGGCCCCAATGTCAAATCTGCCAATCTTGGTGTTCTCTGGCAAATACCAATCACCTTGCACGGTGTTGGGCTGTAAGCATAACACCAACTTGTGGATGTCGGCCCCAAACACCACCCTCATGGAGTCCGTTTCTGACAGTTTTAGCAGACATGGATATTAGTGGCCTGCTGGAGGTCATTTTGCTCTGGCCATGCAACATGAGCAACATGAAGTAGCACGTATTTGTGAAGTGTAAAGAAAATGTGCATTTCCAAATTTTTGCTAATTAAAGCAATTGAAAAGTATAGAGTGCATATGTATTTAATATTTATTAACCCCCACTGTACTCTGATACTCCTAACTAAAATCCAGTGTGACCAATAGCCTTTAGAAATCAACTAATTAGTCAATAGAGTACATTTGTATGTAATTTATTCTTAGTACAACTAAAGCTGTCTTGTGAAGGAATAGAAGGTTTGTTGGAGAACATTAGTGAACAAACAGCATAATGAAAACCAAGGAACACATCAGACAGGGATAAAGTTGTGGCAGATTGTATTGCAGGGTTAAGGTTTAAAAAAACCCATCTCTCAATCTCTGAACATTTTGCAAAGCACTCTTGAATCCATTATCCATAAATCAAAGGATTATGGCACAACTGCTAACCTACAAAGACATTGCTTTCCACCTAAACTGACAGTCCAGACAAGGAGAACACTTATTAGAGAAGAGAAGAGGAGCTGCAGAGACCCACAATCAGGTCAGAGAATCTGTCCACAGGACAACTATTAGTTGTGTACGCCACAAATCTGGCATTCAAAGAAGAGTGTCAAGAAAAAAGCTACATTTTTGAAAGCAAGCCAGCCACAAAAAGTCCAGTTTGTGGTTTGCAAAAAGTACTGTTTAGGGACACAACAAGTAGAGAAAAAAGGGCCTGGTCAATGAGACCCCAAAAATTTTACTTTTTCCAAAGTGAAAATGCTAGTTTGGAGGAAAGCCAAAACTGAAACATCCCCTGAACACCCCCACCCCCACCACAACATGGTATTTGCACCATCTGTGGGGAGGCTTTGCTTCAGCAGTGAATGGGAAGCTGGTCAGAGTTGATGAGAAGATGGATAGAGCAAAAAAACAGGAGAATCCTGGAGGAAAATCTGTTAAAGGCTGAGGCATAGGTCTCCCTTTCCCAGGGGGGGAAAATAAAATTTTTGACTTGAAAGCAGTAAGACCTCTGCAGGCTACAAAAAACTACTATTGTTATTTAACACTCATGAATTATCACTACAGTAGCTTAGAAACAACTTTTTTTCACCCTATGTATATTTGATTTTTTTTGTAGTATCAGAATTGCATAAAAATGCTTATGAAAGATTCTTTTATATACATCTCTTGTGCATTGCAATAGGTCAGGGATTGCAAAATTTATTTAAAAAATTTTTTATTCAAATTCATGCACTGCAAACATGTTTTTTTGCGAAAATCAAAAACTCAGATTGAATTTGCAAAAATCTAAGCTTGTTTTAAAGGGTTAATATTCATCCTTGACCACCATTTATATTAAACTAGGAGTTCAACAATTTCTTAATATATTTTTTTTCAAGTGGTCAAAGTTACATTTTATTGATACAGAGCTATAGATCCCTTTCGCAGGTTAGGTCTACAGGTGTCAGAAAGTCACGTCTCCCCAAAACCAAAGATTTCACAGCAAAATGCAATTTTGAAGTAAGCTCCTAAACACCCTCTAATAGGAATTACTATAATACCTTTCTATGCGTAGGAGATATGGAGCTGTGCATCATTAAAATAGAATTCTTACTCTTATAAAGATATAGAAAATAATATGCACATATCAGAGATAAAAATTACATTGAACATTCACTTTTAACCCCTTTATTATGAAAGCTAAATATATTTGCATCACTTTTCAAACCAGTCCAATACATAAACAACAAAATATTCACGATTCTCTGGCCACCCTAAGGACCAAAATCATATCAGAGTCAATTACAACATTTTAAAGGTCTAAATTAATACTGACTGTTCTCTGAGTTCAGCTAGAGCTTTCATCTCGTCAGAAATGTGAGCTGGTGTTTGTTCATCTTCAGTTTCTTCCTCAGTTTTCTCAGGTGTATACGACTCAATGTACCATATAGTCTAAAAGATTTTTCTGGTTTTTTCACACAGAAAAATAGCTGGGGGCAAAGAAACAAAAATTTTTAAATTTTGTAACAGCAACATATTAAATTTTACTTTATGGTAACAAAAATGTAGTTTACCAATGGGACACATTCGACAACAGTGAGAACTACAAGAAATAATCACATCAACAAAACTTCTTGCAAAATAACTAATACGGACAGTCAGGGGAATCTAAGGACGTTAAACACCAGCTGATGTGTTTCCCCTTTAGGAAGATCTGCGAATTTTTTGTAAATCACAAAACAACCCTTTTGGTGGAAGCATAAAAAGGGTAAAGATCCAACAAATTTGGGCCCAGATTTTTTTAACAGCATGGTTTACTTGACATTCTTATGCTTTATTGAAATCATTTATGTCTCATATATGAAAATGATTTAAAGCCAAACCGGGGAAAATTAATTTTCACCATAAGAATTCCATTTGAATTTTACAGAAAAAAACAAATCGTAGTTATTGCAAATGAGTTTTATCACCAAAACAATTTATAAAAGTTTAAAAAAAACACTTACCCTAAAATTTACAATTCGCCATTAAAAGCATGTTTTTTACATTTTTTAAAAAGGGGCCCCCAAACTAAAAATTTAAAAGATGAAACTTGAAAGTCTCCAGTGCAAATTTAAAAAAATTTAAAAATTTTTTTGAATATCTGATTAAAATTGGCAAGTTTGGGTAAGATTTGTTTTTGAACCCACAAATGCTCGTAACAAGTAGGGGTATGTGCTATAAAAATGTTGGAGAAATACATGCATATTTCAAGAAATGTGAAGTAAATTAGGCACAATTTTATCCCAATTATGGGCCCTTTTGGGTCTTTTTAACATGTTTTAATGCTTTAAACACTCGATAAACACAGAAAAAAAATATATCTTGTTTTATTTTTTTTACATGCTTTTGTATTTAAAAAAAAAATGGCACAAAAACACACACTTAGGCTAAGCTCATTTTGTGCAACCAATCAGAAAACCCCATTCCATTTTTCCAGAGCACTAATGAAATTAAAGGGGAGCCTGATTGGTTACGAGGGGGCAAAAAATAAATTTTTTATCCTGACATTTTCATACATGTGGCCCCTAAGGGGAAGTTCCACGGTTTTGTTTTGGGTGCATTCACTGCGTACTGCGTTTAAATATGGGTAAATGGCCCCAAAATTTTACGGCAATCCATAGCTCTCATAGGAACTTGGTTACGCTTTCTCCCCGCTCGTCAATACGTTTGTATTGTCGCGCGGGAAAATAAGTGACACAATTACTTGTGGCGATTCGCCCACGAGCAATGCAGGTCTAGGGGGGCCCGGCAGGCTCCCGCCCCCTCCGTGCCTGGGGAGCCGAGCTCCTGAAACCCCACAAGTACTGCGGCGTTTACTGTACGCACTGAGACATCTTTAAAACATACCCTAAGGGAAGTACCGCCGAACCCGGGGTTTTTTTGGGAAACCCACGCGCTGATTAGGCGAAACCCCAAAGCAGGGGGGGGGCCGGTGGTGCCGATCTCAAGACTGCATTGTTTGCGGCGTGTAATCGGGGCAAACAATTGACTATCAATTCCCCCCCCCCAAAAGAAAAATATGATCGTTTCGTATGCTAAAGGGGACATGCTAATCCAAGCCTCTAGGGGGCATGAATTCCCGAATTTCGCACAATTTGCATACAAAGATCCGTTTGAACAACCCAAAGTGAACAATGCTGCTTTTTCCCCACTGAAAAAAATGGGGATATTTTTGGGAGCATAAGGTTTGGTTTTTGGTGAGAAATGGTGTGTATAAATGTAGTAAAAAAAAAAAAATAAAAATTAAGATTTTAAAATAGTTAAAGGTCTTAGATTGCATTCCAATTCTAATATAAGACTTGTCTCAAAAAGACATTGTCTATCCATTTCCCTTTTTTGTCATAAACGGGGGCCCCAATCAAAATGGATTAGCACCTTAAAGGGTTCATCATTACATGGGTGGCCTTCATCAGAAAGACAACCAAGTGATACACATTTTGAAAAATATCTTGTAAGAGTCGTTTAGGGAACAATGCACATAATTTTATAGGTACTATTGCAAACCCATTATGCCCTTACTAAAGGGACACTGCCCCTCACTTATTGTTAATCATATTGACAAAACTTTTTTTTTAACTGGGTGGTTGTTTTTTTTAATAAAAATTTTAAAATTATATATATACAAACTTTCTTTTTTCTTTAAATCCCCGCTGTAAAATCCCATAGCCCGGTACTGAGAATTGCTGATGGTTTCTTCCAGGGTGAATATGCAGGAAATGCTATTTAAGGGGGTTAACGGGTATGGTGGATTCCTGGACCCCCCGTACGTTGGTGTAAGCCCCGCCGGGGGGCGGGGTCTAAGTACCCCCCATTTTCCCCGAGCCCGCCGCAAAGCGGGGTGGGTTGCTGGGCGTGAGGCTACCAGGGCGTTACCCTGATGCTTTCTAGCGATGGCGGGGCCCGGGGGGGTGCGTGGTACAGAAACTAAACCAAGGCGTTGTCGGGACAGGCAAAGGCAAGCAGGGGCAGAGGTTGGGTCAAGACAGGCAAAGGTAGGGCAGGGGCAAACAGGCAAGGGCAGGAAACGTAGCGAACGGACTGGGACACGGATAATCAGACAGAAACGAACTCTCAATTCTAAACGCCACCAACGAACTGGGGAAAAGGGGTTGGGGGGGTGTTCCTTAAATAGGGCCACGCCCCGCAATAACCAATTTTCTGGGCCTGGCCCTTTTTAAATCCAAACCGCCCTTGCGCACGCGCCTTTGACACGGGCACCCCGCGGCGGCCAAACAACAGGGGCAAGGGTTTACCGGAGCGTGGGGGTAATCCGGGGCCCGGGGGGGCAGGGGGGTGGTCGCGGGCACCCGCGGCACCCCGCCGGGGACCCCTGCGGCAGGGGGGAGGCCGCGGGGCGCAGCGGTGCCCGTGACCCCGATGACAGTACCCCCCCCCCTTTGGGCTCCCCCCTTTTTTTTGGGGAAACCAGCAAAGGGGGTCAGAGACAGGTTGCTCAGGTCCCACGAAGCTCCTCAGGCCCGAACCCCTTTTCCCTCAGGGGCCCTCTTTCCATTGGCACGGTGGGTACCTGCCCGGGGCCCATGAGAACAGGGCCCCCTCAGGAGTCGGTACACACAATCGTTTTTTTCATTTAAAAAAAGCAGGGCTGCGCGTCTTGCTCCTGTCCTGCCGCGCGGCAAAAACTCCCGGGGCCGGCGTGAGAGCGAGCCGACATTTCCCCCCTCTCGTGCTCTCCCCTCCCCCGGGAAGGGGAAGAGCCAGTCTCCCACTCCCTCCCTCCTTCCCCCATCACGTCTCCAGCTCTCCCCCCCCGCTGCTCCCCCCGGCTGTCTCCCTCCCCGGGTGTCTCCCTCCCAGTCACCTCGCTGTGCCACCCGTCAGCGAGGTCTTTAATGCTGGGTTCGTTGGGGGCCCGCTCACATGTAAGAAGGGACGGGCTCTATGGGAGTGACGGGCCCGGACGGTGACCCCGCTATATCATATAACAACATTGTTGGTCAGCCCTCCTGTGCCCCCAGCGCCATGAAGCAGTCTATAGAACTTATGAGTAGTGCCATGGGGCCGGGGGCACAGGTGGAAACCCCATAAAGTTGTTTTTATGATAAAGTATCGGTCAGCCCCAATGTGCTACAATTCCTCTATTACACAATCCTAATCCAAATTTGGGGCTTTTTTAAAAAAATTTAAAAAGGGAAATACAAATAAAAAAAAAATTGCACAAAACCCGATTTTCCCCCAAAAAAAAACACTCTATTTAGTAAGAAAAATTAAGTTAACCCTTTAAGCCCCCCCCTGAAAAGGCCTTAATACACAACAAATTTTTTATTTTTTCCTCCCCCGCTTTCACAGTCATAACATTTATTTTTTTTTTTTATGCAGTTTTGTGAGGAATTTTTATTTTTGGATGAGTAGTTTTCTTTACTATAAATTTCTCGAAATTTAAAAATAAAATTTTTAATACAAACATAAAACTTTTTTTTCTTTTTTATATTATTTTTTTTTACGCATTTACATTTCATAATAAATACCTGTTAATTAAATTTTATAGGGGGTTTTTACAGTTGTGTGGATACCTTATATGTGTAGGTTGTTTTTTGTTTAATAAAGACAAAAATTTTTTAAAAAAAATATAAATTTTTATTTTTTCTAAAATTTTGCTTTGTGTTTTTTTTTTCCCATTAAAGGGGTAATTATTTTACATTTTTAAATTTTTTTTTTTTTCACTTATAATGTTTTGGCCACCCTATTCAAATACATTACACTCCCGTAACTCCTTATGAAATACATTCACTCCGTATGCAAATACATTACCCTCTGTAACCTTTTATGCGAATACTTACACTCTTATATGCCCAAAACATTTCAGTCCCGTATACTCCGGAAAGCAAATCCATTACATTTTTGTATCTCCTGATTTCAAATACATTCACTCCTTTATACTCCCCTATATAATAGATTACACTAGTTGTATGTAACATGTCTATTTTTGGAGTAACACACAGTGTTCCTTGACATAGGCTTATATCAGAAAGCCCCGGGTACTCTAGGTCCCCAGGGCTGACTGATAAATATCCCTCAGGCCCTTGGCATGGGAGTCCCCGGGGACCCAAAGGGGGCCCCGGGAATTCCCCCTGATTAGGTGCACCATGGACCTCACAATAAAAGGGGGAAATGGCGAGGATCAGAGGCTTTTATAGTTATCCCTTAATGAAAGGAAAAAAAAAAAAACAAAAATGTCAAAAAAAATAGTTAAAAAAAAGTTGTGCATACTTTCAAAAAAAAAGTACAAATATTGGGATCTACAAAGACCCTAATAAACCTTAGAAATTAATCTACAGGTTATTTGGTTAAAATGTGAAGGTGTAAAAAATAATTTAAAAAAAAAAATGCGAAAAAAAACTTTTTTGTTTTGCTGAAATTGTTTTTTTAAAAAATTTGCGGTAGTTAAATTAAAATCAAACTACTCCCCCAAAAATACAAGTTCTCCCGCAAAACAGGTCCTCATAAAGTGCTTCATTATTTTTTTGGGGTTTAACATAAGGGCTTCATTCATCAAAACGTCTAATTCTGTTTTTGTTGCCAATAGCAACCCAAACGGGAAACCCTAGACCAAACGCTTTTCCCTAATTGCGGCGCGCTTTCGGGGTATTTAAATGCAAATCGCCGCAAAAAGCACCCCCCAATTTTCCCTGTGAACATACCCTTAGATAATATTGATAAATGTTGGTTGGGGGCCCAGTGAACAGCTCTGCCCAGGGGCCCATGATGCTGTTAAGACGGCCCTGCTTCCAGTCGATAAGGAAGAACCGCTTCCCCCTCACTGTCTTCTCTGCCAGCACCTCCTTGACCTCAAAGATGTTATCAGAGTCGGCTACAGGAGAAGGCGAGACAGATCCACTGGAGAAGCGATCACACCAGAGGCTTGAGGAGCGAGACATGGAAGGAGTTCGGGACACGCAGAGTGGGAGGCAAGCGGAGCTTGTAGGACACCGGGTTTAACTGCCGAAGTACCACAAAAGGGCCGCACAATACTTAGGACCCAACTTGTAGCTGGGCACTTTGAATCGAATGTACTTCGGCAGTTAACCTAACCCTGTCTCCGGGCTTTAATTTGGGCGCAGGTCTCCGGTACCTGTCGGCTTGGACTTTGTTGCGAGAGGAGGCCCGTAGAAGGGCCTGACGTGTGACCTGCCAGAGAGACTTGATGTCCCGTACTTGGGCATCCACGGCAGGAACGTCACACGAGGTGGGCAGAGGGAGAGGCGGGCGGGGATGTAGCCCAAAGACAACAAAAAAGGGAGAGGCTCCTGTGGACTCAGAGTCCAAGGAATTGTATGAAAATTCCGCCCAGGGGAGGAGGTCCGACCAGTTATCCTGACGGGCGGATACAAAATGTCGCAGGTAGGTCCCCAACACTTGGTTAACCCTCTCTACCTGCCCATTGGTTTGAGGGTGATAAGCCGACGACAAGTCCAGCTGAACCTGTAACGGAGCACACAGAGCCCGCCAGAATTTTGACACAAACTGGACCCCACTATCAGAGACGATATGTAACGGGAGCCCATGTAGTCGAAAAACGTGCTGAAAAAAGTGTTGGGCCAATTGATGGCGGAGGGTAACCGGGCAGAGGGACAAAATGAGCCATTTTAGAGACCCTCTCGGTCACCACCCAAATGACCGTATTACCCGATGAGGCCGGGAAGTCGGTAATGAAGTCCATGGCTATATGGGACCAGGGTCTTTCAGGCACTGGGAGAGGTAGTAGTAGACCCACGGGTCTGAGGCGAGGGACCTTGTTACGAGCACAGGAGGTGCAGGCCAGGACATAATCTCTAACATCATGAGCAAGGGTGGGCCACCAGTAATAGCGAGAGATTAATCGCAGAGACTTATGCACTCCAGGATGGCCAGAAATTCGGGAAGAGTGTCCCCACTTTAGAATATGAGGCCGCATGGCAGGACGGACGTAGGTCTTTCCTGGAGGCAGACGTTTAAGCTCCACGGGGGCCTCCGTGAGGAGCCGTTCTGGAGGAATTATGTGCTGCAAAGGCGCTTCTGAGCCCACAGTGTCCGAGGATCTAGAAAGGCATCCGCCCTGACGTTCTTCTCAGCTGCCGAAAGTGAAGGAAAAAAAGTCAAAGCGGGCGAAGAAGAAGGACCACCTGCTTGACGATGGATTTAGACGTTGAGCAAGATTGAAGATAGAGGAGGTTTTTGTGATCCGTGAAGGTTTCGAAGGGATGCCGATCCCCCTCCAACAAGTGCCGCCATTCTTCTAGGGCCAATTTTCTGGCCAATAGTTCACGATCTCCAATCGAAAAATTTCGCTCGGCTGGAGTGAAGGTTTTTAGAAGAATCCACAAGTACTCAGTTTTCTGAGGCAGACATTTGTAAGAGGACAGCTCCTGCACCTACGGTACTGAAGAGGCGTCCACCTCAAGAACGAACGGACGCAGTGGTCCGGACGAGATATGCACAGGAGCCGAAGCAAATGCGGATTTGAGATGCTCAAAGGCTTCTTGAGCTTCTGGAGGCCAGGATTTGGGGTTGGCATTTTTCTTCGTCAGTGCCACCAGCGGGGCCACGAGCGTGGAGAAGTGCGAGATGAACTGTCTGTAGTAATTCGCAAAGCCTAGAAAACGTTGGATAGCCCGAAGGCCCACTGGTCGAGGCCACTGTAAAAATGCAGACAGCTTAGAAGGATCCATCTGGAGTCCTTGATCCGAGACGATGTACCCCAGGAAGGGCAACGAGGTGCGCTAAAACAGGCATTTCTCTAGTTTGGCATATAACTGATGGTCTCGGAGACGTTTGAGCACCAGGCGGACGTGATGGCGGTGAATCTTCAGGTCAGGAGAGAAGATCAGGATGTCCTCCAAGTAAACAATGACACAGACATAGAGGAGGTCGCGGAAGATCTCGTTGACGAAGTTCTGGAAAACTGCCGGAGCGTTGCAGAGGCCAAATGGCATGACGAGATCCGGGTGGCCAACCAAATCAAATCGTCCAGAGAGGATGGCAGATCCCGACCTGCAAGCTTATCTTTAACACGTCCCGAGAGGCCTTGCCAGAAGGTTGCCACCAAAGCCTCATTGTTCCAGTCGAGTTCTGAAGCTAGCGTGCGGAACTGCACTGAGTACTGTCCCACCGTAGAATCACCCTGACGGAGGCGAAGCAGAGCTACAGCAGCGGAGGAGGTACGGCCAGGTTCCTCGAAGACAGTACGGAACCCCTGGAGGAAGGCTTGCAGATTAGCCGTGAGCGGATCTCCTCGATCCCATAGCGGGGTGGCCCAGCCCAGAGCTTCGCCTGTTAAGAGGCTAATAATGAAGGCGACTTTAGTCCGCTCAGTAGGGAATTGATGTCCCAACATCTCGATGTGGATGGAGCATTGACTGATGAAGCCTCTGCACTTCTTGGGGTCTCCATCATAGCGAGAGGGGAGCGGCAGCTGCAGAGAAGGTCCCGATGAAGGTGCAGGGTGGACCGAGGCTGCCGGGACAACTGGCGCAGCCGAGACGGCAGCAGCCGCAGATGGCGGTAGACGGACTGCAAGATTCTGCATCATGGCCACGAGCTGGTCGATACGCTGATTCTGCTGGGCGACGGCCGTCGCAACATCCCGGAGTTCAGGCAGAGGTACCCTGGCGGAATCCATGGCCAGTTCGTACTGTAACGGGTATGGTGGATTCGCTGGACCACTGCTAGCGTTGGTGTAAGCCACGCCAGGGAACGGAGTCTAAGTAGCCCCCGGTTTTCACCAAGCCCCCCGGCAAAGCGGAGGAAGGGGACGGCTGCCGTGAGGTTTCCCAAAGGTCGTTACCCCTGACTGACTTCTAGCGAGGGCCCGGCCCCGGGGTGATGCGGGGTACAAAAAAACGAACCCCAAAAGGCTTTGCCCGGGGACGGGCAAAAGGGTCGGGCAGGTGGCGGGAGGTTCGTGGTCAGAGAAAAGGCAAAAAGGCCCGGGCAGGGGAAAACAGGCAAGGTCGGGGAAAAACCGGTAGCGGAACGGGGACGGGGTCCCGGGAAAATTCAGACAGGACTAGGCAAACTTTTCAGATTTGCTAAACGAACCCCCAATAAACTGGCAAAGTGTGTTGGGGGGTTTTCCTTTTAAAAATAGGACCAGGCCCAGCAAAAAACCCAAATTTTACTGGGGCGCTCCCCCTTTTAAAAACCGGGACCAGCCGTCGCGCGAAAGGCCCCTTTGGGACACGGGCCCCAATGCGCACGGGGGCCGGAAAAAACCCGGGTGGCAGCATTCACCGGAGCATGGATGGAAAGTCCCGGGGGCCCCGGGGGGGGGAGCAGGGGGGGTGGCCCCCCAAATGAAAAAGGGGGGCCTATGGGGTACAGTTTTTTGCGGGAAAAAATTGGGACAAACTTGTAAACATTTGAAATTTAGGGTTTGGAAATTAGAGACCAGGAAACCCCTGCCCTAATAGAATTTGTAGCCAAAAAAAAGAAAAAAAAAACTTGAGGGGAATGACCAGTTTGGAAAATTAAATAAGTTTATGATCGCCCCTGGGAAAAAAACCCCTGTTGAGCCCATTAAAACCCAAAAACGTAAAAGCAAAAAAATTGGAAAAAAATTGACCTAATAATGAAATTAAAAAAAATTTGCAAACTTTCATCAAAAAAAATAAACCCCATAAAGGGTAAATTTAAAAAAAAACTCATTTTTTTTTGGGCCTGGCTCCAATTTGTTTAGACTAGGCAGACGGGCCCATTTTCCATTCCTGATTCCTTGGGGAAAAAACCCGGGGCAATTTTGGCACATGTTCTGGTTTTTTTTAGTTTTGGTGCCCATTTAAAAAGCCACCTTTTCAGTCTTTCTGCATTATGAGGATGGGAATACAGTTCAAAAGTTGGTTTTTGCGAAACCTCTTCCCGGCAAAATGTTCATTTCTGGGTTAGGGCCCCAAAGCCCTGAAACTTGGATGTTCACTGAAGACGTCAGTGGGGTGAGGTGGCTGCAAAAAGTGTGTTTTTTGCATTCACAAAGCTGTTCGGGGTTGCTGACCTCTCTACATGTACCCCTTTTTGTGTTGTCTTCTCAAAGGCCCTCAAAACCACCCATGGCCAATTTAAAGGACGTACACCCCCCGAGGAAGTAGCAGGAATTAAATCTTTCAGAAAAGGGCAGAGGAAATACAAGTACAGTATTTTTTTTTAAAGGGCCCGCAAAAAGGGGTACTAGTAAAAGGGAATGGGAAAAATATTTGAGAGAAGGGGGCACAAAAAGGAAATATTTTAAAACACAAAAGGGGGACTCAGAGTGGGTGCATTGTTAGTGGGGGAAATGGGCATTTTAATAGATTTGCGGGGCACCCATTAGAAAGAATGAAACACATTGGTTCCCCCTGGGAAAAAAAGGGGAAAAAGGGAAAAAAAGGTTTTGAAGGGGAAAAGGCACTAAAAAAAAAGGGGAAAAGGCCAATGTTTTCCGAAAAGGGGACACAATTATAGTTTTGGGGGAACCCGTGGGTGGGGATATTACTTTAAAAGAAGGAGAGCGCGGGCTTTATTTTCTGAAAGATTTTGTACCAAAAAAAGGGGGGACTATTTCTAACGGGGGCACAAAATGGGGGCATTATTACTGAGAAAAGGGCCCTTATTTACTAAAAAGGGTTTAATTTGAGGCCCAAAAAAAATTTCGGAGAAAAGGAGGCCCCAAAAAGGGGGGGTTTTAACCCGAGGGGGAATATTTCCCTTTAAAAAAGCGAGTAAAGAGGGGGGCATTATTACTTTAAAAGGGGGGACAGAGAAGGGGATTATTACTTAGTGGAATCAAAAAGGGGGCATTAATTAAAAAAAGGGGGCATCAAACTGTGTAGGAAAAAAATAGTAGCCCGAGTGCCACTGGACCAAATTTGTACATCGGGGGCATATTGCCCTTTTAGTGGGACTATTTAATGGGGAATTTGAGAGAGATGAGGAAGGTCTTGGAAAAGTATACATTTGTTTGCTTGGGCCCCATATAAACGATGAAAAATTTTAGCATCCAATTCAAATGCGTTTTAAAAAATAATTTTTTTTGATTGCAAGGTTATAGCATAAAATAAAGGTTAACATACCCGAAAAGCGCAGCATTTTTTGTCATGCTGCGTTTTACTTTTTAAGATTGAATTTTTTTTTATAAAAAAAAAGATTATATTTTAACTATTCTAATTGGGTCTGGATTTTTATCGCTTTTACGCATATTCCCTCAGGGAAAAAAGTGGGATATTACTTTTAGCTGGTTTTAAAACCCCCCAGCTTCAACCCCTGCACCCCCACACATTGCTCATTGTTTTTTTTTCCAAGGGGAGCTGGTGACTGCATTGTTCGTGGGAGTATCTTGGGAAAAAGTAAGGAGTCTAATTTTGTCCGGGGTGGCAAATCCTGCAGAGAAGAGTCATGGCCCGGAAGAAGTCTTTATTGCGGTGGGGAAGAAAAGTGAAAGCCCTGCAATTAGGAAAGGCCCTCACCTTTAGTACGTAATGTAATTGGGTTTTTTGGCCCCCCATGGAGTAATTTGGGGGAAATATTTTGGGATGTAATTATACCCAAATATGGGCCGAAATATCCCCCAAAATTTCGGTTTTTCCCTAACTCCTTGAGAGCTATGAATGCCGGGCGTTTTTTCCCCCTCAAAAATACGCATGGGGAAAAAACTTCACATGTTTACCCTTTTCCCACCCTTATAGCCCGGGGGAGTTTAAAATTTAATGGGAGCCAGCAGTCCCTGTTTTTTTAAAACACGCGTTGTCATATTTGGGGTAAATTTTATGTGGGCTGGTTGGGGTTTTTTTTGCACCGTTCTGCTTTTTAGTCCCCGTCTGCCTTGTTTGATACAATGGGGCAGAAAAACCAAAAATTCTCTTTAAAAAAAATCCACCCTTTGGGTTAAAATTTTAGAACTACCCCCAAAAAAAAACAAAATAAATTGTTTTAAATCCCCATTTCCCTTATCATTTTCATCCAGTCCCAAATGTACTTTTTAAATGGATGAGATTGTAAGAGGGCTTTTTTGTATGTTTAAACCAAAAACGCAAAGAAAAAACTGGTAAAAAAGGGTTCCAAAGCCCCAAAAAGGGAAACCAACATAATGAAAAATTAAGATTAAAGAAAATGAAGCAGATAACTAAAAATAGATAGAGCAAAAACCTTTATATATAACAGTCAAAAGAGTTCTGGAAACTTCTGTCCCCAGTATTTTGGGGAAAGGAGTTTTTTTTAAAACACAATTCTACACAAGTTCCAGAAAAAAGGAAAAAGGGCACCCACCTGATGACCAAAGGAGCCATCACCTAGCACATAAAAAAAACAGTAACAAAACATGTAGTACCACTATGCACTGTAGAGAGGCTCTACTAGACCCCCAAACACTGCATCCTTCAAAAACACAGATTTTTAAAGTAAAACTTTGATGAAAATTTTGGTTAGAACTTTCAGTCAATCACGTGTAACATTGTATATTGAAACCGATCGAATACAGTGTCTTGGGAAAAACCATTGTATGTTGAAAATATTGTAGCCTGAGACCATTTCAACCTGAGGGCCACTAAATTTTTAATTTCCCCATAGCGTTCGTGGATAGAACCCCTTATAGTTTTTTAAGCTTCAAATGAACATTCTGATGAAGGTGAAGGAATAGATGTATGGGGCATAGTTTTAGATGACAGGTTAGAGGTATCTAAAAAAAAGGAATGACTACTAATTCACATTTTACATAAACTTAAAAAGGGCACACCTCAAAATTGTTCTTTTTTACATATTGACAAGCGAACCTACTATTATGTGGATTTTTTTTTTCTTTTTTGGGTGGTTGTTTATTTTTATAATTTATGGAATCACAATGATAAAAACCAAATTTTTTTTGTTTCCCGAAACTAAAAAAAAAAAGGTAAGTGATGGTCTGAAAGGAGAAGGGACATTACTGGTGCTAGCAAATGTACCATCAGTACACTATTTGTTGGCAAATGTCAGATCTGCATAACTCCCAGAAGGCACTGAAACTAACAGCATAAACTATTAAGATTTCTAACAAAAAAGAATGACAACAGTGAGGGAGATCAAAATTGCTTTTGGCATCTGTTCCAATTATACTTTATAAAGTTACTAGTTGTGGGGTTTAAGTTTTGGGAATTTAAGAAAAAAAAAACAAAAGTCTGTTTCATTTAATTTTATTAGCTCATCGACAGTTTTTTAAACTGCTTTTACCCTTATACATCCTTATCGAATTCAGAATTCTCACACAGTTTTCCTTGAGACAGAGCGGTTTCTGCTAGGGAACAAGAAATTCAAGGCCTTCCTCCTCCCCCCAGAGATATGAGCGTTTGGGAATGTGTCATATCACTAATGCTTCATACTACACAAAATTTTAACTTTTCTCTTAGCAACCCCCCCCTTAACCAATCAGTAGTGATAAAATAGTCATGTATTAAAAAGTTTTTTGGGAATGAAATTTTACTGTGATTAAACTTCAGATTTCATGTCCCAGCCAAAGTATAGGGTCAACTTTCAGCTCCGGCTGTCGGCACAATAATAACAATATAATTGGGAGGGGGGGCTTTTAATTTTTGGATAAAGGAGGGGAACAAAGAAAACCAAACCCCTGTTTTTAATCATCTTGAAGGGGTGCCGGTCTCAAAAGCCCGAGGACTTCCGGAGGGGGGCTGACCCCTTACCACGACTGAACGGGCCTGGAGTGCCCCAAAAACACTTGGAGCCTGATCAAACCCCACAGAAACAGGGAAGTTTGCAGATTTTTTTAAAGTCTTGACTTATCTGTTTTTGGGCATTCTGTGAAGTCTTTTTGGGGGTTGCGCCCCCCTTAGGGGACCTTGGTAAGTGTTCAGGGTGCCTCCAGGGGGTTTCTTGGTACATGTAGCGTATATATGCGTATACCTTTAAACACTACCAAATTTAAAGCTTGCTTGTTGCTCTGAAAGTTAAATGACTGATAGTGTATTTTCCTTTCGGGATCATATTTCGTGTAGGCCAGGAGCTGGGCTCCTGATGGAAAAAAAAAAATGAGATATCAGGGTACAGTCCCCAAGAAACGATCCGGTAGCGAAACCGAAGCCTGTCATAAGTTATATACTTATATACAGATAAAAATTATAAACAGATAAGTTATAAACAAAAATCGAATTCCCAAAGAAAAAGGTTAATACAATTGCCAAAACCTGTTATAGTTAAAAAATGATCTGAAGAGAAATGGTTTTAAAAAGGGAGCCTAAGCCCGTTTAGACAGAAGACCTAGGTTTTTTAAAGCCCGTTATAACAGAAAATCTGCGTTTTTGATAACCTGTTTTTCAGATGGTATAGACAAAAGATTTAATTTT
>JAODAL010019040.1:0-73090 GCA_025379985.1 Phyllomedusa bahiana
TAACTTCTAAGGACACAGCTAAAAGTAGAGCTGTCTCTGTGAAAAAATAGAATAATTTCCGCTGAGCTGTTTTCTGAGCTGTTTTGGACAGAGGCAGAGCGCACGTCCTACTTTATGAGACGCTGATACACAATGATCTTGAACAGTAAGGGCTGTTCAAATGTAAAACGAGGTCATGTGATTTTTCCAGCCAATCGCAACCATCCCCATCCCAGTCATGACGTCGCACACACACCTCCCCCGGCTCAATTCTGTAAGCTGATTTCCCTGGCCGCCAAAAAATGACAGGAAGCGCCGAAAAGGGCGCGATATTAATAGATTTTTCCCACAGATTTTAAACCTAAATTATCGCGTGATCAAAAAAAAACCCGATCAACGAAAAATACCGTGCCGATTTCAACTTTGTCGATAATAATCGCTCAACACTAGTCATAATGATGTGAGAGGAGCATAGTAAGGTTCTTGCCTCTACTTATGCGTTTTGCGGCATATGACATCGCTGGGTGAATCAGAAGGCTTGCTCAAAGAAGGCCCCAGGCTTGAGAGGTCCTGGACCTTTTTGACGGCGATAAGCGAGGAGCGGGGTTTTCCGCTGACCGTGGCTGGCGGAATCAAATCAGCGGACTTCGGGCGACCGCCCTTCCCCTTTTTGAGGCGGGCCCCCCGTAACTGACACTACTCCATCATCTTCCTCCTCGTCCATGATGAAGCGCTCGCAAGCAAATTCTGCTGAAAAGACCACGTTGGATCCGCAATGTCGTCATAAATCATCATAAACATAGGTGAATTCGTCGTCCTGACATTCTGCATCCAGGAGCTGCGGGCTACAAGCAAGAGGGACTGCAAGGCGTTGCCGACCGCCCGGGATTTTTGCCGATTGACCGGCTTCCTTCTCCTCCTCTGAGGGCATCAGTAACTGGGCGTCAGAGCAGAGAAAATCATCCTCTTTGGCCTCTTGATCTTTTAAACATGCCTTCTGACCCAACCGCTTTTTTGGTCATCAATGAGGTCTTCAGAAAATGGATTATCCACAGTGGGGGTACACGAGTTGACATTTGGGCTGCTTAAATGTTGGACGGATGCTGATGATGCTGATGACGACATTTGTGGCCGTGACTGGGAGGACAGGAGGTAAGACTGCGGGATGCAGTTGCATTAACCACTGAAGAACAGATTGGCGACGCTGTTCGTTACTGGAATTCACAGGGCTCTGACCAGCAATGACAGGCCTGACGGTCCTGCAACTGACGATCCACTGGCATGCGCTGGAAGGAGCACCTTCTCTTGTACCTCTACCTCCATGTCCTACCCCCCTCTTTGCTCGCTTACCACCAAAATTTTTCGCTCCATGTTCAGAAATATAAAAATTTGAGAAGGTATGGAAGAGTTTGGAAAGTTTCTATTAAAAGACGGCAAATCAAAAGCTCTTCTCAAATCCCTCAAAATCAAAACAAAATTGCTGGAAATTTAAATTTAACTGCAAGGTCGCTCTATCAACAAAGCGCCTCGCCAAAGTGAAAAAAACACGTATCTGAAATGTATACGGGATAATAAAAGGTATTTTTGGCACCTATCAACCTGTGGTGACTACAAAATTGCTGTATTCAAATTTAACTGCAAAGTAGCACTATGAACAAAGCTTGACTGACCAAAAGTGAAAAAAACACCTGTCTGAAATGTATACGGGATAATAAAAGTATTTTTTGGCACTATCAACCTATGGTGACAACAAAATTGCTGTATTCAAATTTAACTGCAAAGTAATCTGTCAACAAAAGCTTGACTGACCAAAAGTGAAAAAAACACCTGTCTGAAATGTTTACGAATATTAAAATGTATTTTTGGCACCTATCAGTACACCTGTGGTGACTACAAAGTTGCTGATTCAAATTTAACTGCAAGGTGGCTCTATCCCAAAACAGCGGCCTGCGCCAAAGTGAAAAAAAACACGTAAACTGAAATGTATTTCGGGATAATAAAAGGTATTTTTTGGCACCTATCAACCTGTGGTGACTACAAAATTGCTGTATTCCAAATTAACTGAAAAGTAGATCTATGAACAAAGCTCGACTGACCACACGCGAAAAAAAAACACCTGTCTGAAATGTATACGGGATAATAAAAGGTATTTTTTGGCACCTATCAACCTGTGGTGACTACAAAATTGCTGTATTCAAATTTAACTGCAAAGTAGATCTATCAACAAAGCTTGACTGACCAAAAGTGCCAAAAAACACCCCGTCCCGAAATGTATACGGATAATAAAAGGTTTTTTTTTGCCACCTATCAATTCACCTGTGGTGACTAAAAAATTTCTATATTCAAATTTACTGCAAAGTAATCCTAACAACAAAGCTTGACTGACCAAAAGTGAAAAAAAACACCTGTCTGAAAGTATACGGATTTTTAAAAGGTATTTTTGGCACCTATCAGTACACCTGAGTTGACTACAAAGTTGCTGGATTCAATTTTAAATGCAAGGTGGCTCTATCAACACAGCTGGCCTGCGCCAAAGTGAAAAAAACACGTATCTGAAATGTATACGGATAATAAAAGGTAATTTTTGGCACCTATCCACCTGTAGTGACTACAAAATTGCTGTATTCAAATTTAACTGCAAAGTAGATCTATCAACAAAGTTTAAATGACCAAAAGTGAAAAAAAACACCTGTCTGAAATGTATACGGGAAAATAAAAGGTATTTTTTGGGGACCTATCAATTCACCTGTGGTGACTACAAAAATTTCTGTATTCAAATTTAAACTGCAAAGTAGATCTATCAACAAAGCTTGACTGAGCAAAAGTGAGAAAAACACCTGTCCCGAAATGTATACAGATAATTAAAAGGTATTTTTGGCACCTATCAGTACACCTGTTTGACTACAAAGTTGCTGGATTCAAATTTAATTGCAAGGTGGCTCTATCAACACAGCTGGCCTGCGCCAAATTTAAAAAAACACGTATCTGAAATGTATACGGATAATAAAAGGTATTTTTTGGCACCTATCAACCTGTGGTGGGCTACAAAATTGCTGTATTCCAATTTAACTGAAAAGTAGATCTAAAGAAAAAAGCTTTACTGACCAAAAGTGAAAAAAAAAACACCTGTCTGAAATGTTTTACGGATAATAAAAGGTATTTTTTGGCACCATCAACCTGTGGTGACTACAAAATGCTGTAATCAAATTTAACTGCAAAGTAGGTCTAACACAAAGCTTGACTGACCAAAATGTGAAAAAAAACACCTGTCTGAAATTATACAGGATAATAAAAGGTATTTTTGGCACCTATCAATCTGTGGTGACTACAAAATTTCTGTATTCAAATTTAACTGTAAAGTAGATCTATCAACAAAGCTTGACTGACCAAAAGTGAAAAAACACCTGTCTGAAATGTATATGGATATTAAAAGGTAATTTTGGCACCCCTATCAGTACACCTGGGTGACTACAAAGTTGCTGGAATTCAAATTTAACTGCAAGGTTTGGGTCTATCACACACAGCGGCCTGCGCCAAAGGAAAAAAAAACACGTATCTGAAATGTATACGGGATAAAAAGGTATTTTTTGGGGACCATATCAACCTGTGGTGAAATACAAAATTGCTGTATTCAAATTTAACTGCAAAGTAGATCTATGAACAAAGCTTGACTGACCAAAAGTGAAAAAAAACACCTGTCTGAAATGTATACGGGATAATAAAAGGTTTTTTTTTTTTGGCACCTATCAATTCACCTATGGTGACTACAAAATTGCTATATTCAAATTTAAACTGCAAAGTAGATCTATCAACAAAGCTTTACTGACCAAAAGTGAAAAAAAAAAAAAACCTGTCTGAAATGTAACGGGTATTAAAAGGTATTTTTGGCACCTATCATACACCTGTGGTGACTACAAAAGTTGCTGGATTCAAATTTAACTGCAAGGGGGCTCTATCAACACAGCTGGCCTGCGCCCAAAGTGAAAAAACACGTATCTGAAATGTATACGGGATAATAAAAAGGTATTTTTGGCACCTATCAACCTGTGGTGACTACAAAATTGCTGTATTAAAATTTAACTGCAAAATAGATCTATGAACAAAGCTTGACTGACCAAAAATAAAAAAAACACCTGTCTGAAATGTATACGGATAATAAAAAAGGGAAATTTTTTGGCACCTATCAACCTGTGGTGACTACAAATTGCTGTATTCAAATTTAACTGCAAAGTAGATCTATGAACAAAGCTTTAACTGACCAAAAGTGAAAAAAAAACAAACCTGTCTGAAATGTAAACAGGATAATAAAAGGTATTTTTTGGCACCTATCAACCTTTGGTGAATACAAAATTGCTGTATTCAAATTTAACTGCAAAGTAGATCTATCAAGAAAGCTTTACTGACCAAAAGTGAAAAAAACACCTGGCTGAAATGTATAAAGGATAATAAAAGGTATTTTTTTGGGACTATCAACCTGTGGTGACTACAAAATTTGCTGTATTCAAATTTAACTGCAAAGTAGATCTATCAACAAAGCTGACTGACCAAAAGTGAAAAAAACACCCGTCTGAAATTTTATACGTGATAATAAAAGGTATTTTTTTGGGGACCTAAACAATTCACCTGTGGTGACTACAACATTGCTGTATTCAAATTTAACTGCAAGGTAGCTTTATGAACAAAGCTTGACTGACCAAAAGTGAAAAAAACACCTGTCTGAAATGTATACGGGATAATAAAAGGTATTTCTTGGCACCTATCAAACTGTGGTGACTACAAAATTGCTGTATTCAAATTTAACTGCAAAGTGTCTCTATGAACAAAGCTTGACTGGGGAAAATTGAAAAAGAACACCTATCTGAAATGTATACTGATAATAAAGGTGGAGTTTTGCACCTAACAAATAGACCTGCAGTTACTAGAAAAGATCTGTATCCTAATATAAGGGATGCAATGTCTAAAAAAAAGTTTTGGTGTACAAATAACCAGTATCCTTTATAGAGCTTGTCTGTGTTCGCCGCCGCGGGGGCCCCCCCTCTGCTCCCCCCCCCCCGTAACTTTACAGCGGTAGATTTCTCCTTTAAAAAATTCCTCTGCCTAACTACCTAAAATCTGGAAATCTCTGATCTAACTAAGTTCTAAGGATCAAAAGCTAAAAGTAGAGCTGTCTTGTGAAAAAATAGAATAATTTGCTGAGCTGTTTTCTGAGCTGTTTGGACAGAGGCAGAGTGCACTTCCAACTGTTATGAGACGCTGAAACACAATGATCATGAACAGGAAGGGCTGTTCCATGTAAAACAGGTCATGTGTTTTTTTCTAGCCAATCGCAACCATACACATCCCAGTCAGACGTCGCACACACATCTCACCCTTTCCTATTCTGTAAGCTGATTTGCTGGCCGCCAAAATGACAGAAAGCGGCCGAAAATGGCGCGATATTAATAGATTATGCACAGATTTTAACCTAAATTAAACCCCGTGACTAAAAAAAATCCGATCAACGTAAATACCGTGCCGATTTCAACTTTGTCGATAATAATCGCTCAACACTAGTCATAATGATGTGAGAGGAGCATAGTGTGGTGTGGTGGTGGGACATGAAACATTACATTTTGACACAGCTACAATCAAAATAACACTGAAAACCTTAAAGGGGTTGTCTCGCTACAATGATTAACAATAATTAAAAAGATCTTTAAAAAACAAGCAGCTTTGCAATATATGTTTATTACAAATGTCCTACTGATTTTGAGTTATCCCTGTTAGTAGTAGTGCATCAGCTCCTGAAATCCCTATAGCAGCCAACCTGTTGATCTTTATTTTCACTGGCTGTCAGTGCTGGTGACTCATCAACCTCTGAATACAGGTCAGAGCAGAGAGCCCCTCCAGCACAGTATGCTTCTGTAGAGAAGGGAGGGCTCTGGCTTCTGTGTCTGTGTGGATTAACCCTGTGTGTGCCTGCTCCCTCCTGCTCTCTACACAAATTGAGGAGAGCAGAGATGAGGCTGATCTGTAGTCAGTAGATGTGACAGCAGTGAACTGTGTTACTTTAATCATGATGTGTCTGTGGAGCTCTGACTATACTAATAGAACAGATCAGGGGGCATGTGAACGGTTCATACCCCTCCCTGCTCTGCTGTGACACATTGTGATTATAGTAACACACTTCACAGCTGCCCTGTGTCTGTTCTGACAGGGTTTGTTTGTTGTTGCTTGTGATGTGGAGATTTGTATGCTAAGCAGGGGGTATAGGAACACTTACATCCCCCCTGCTCTGCTATTAGCATACACAGCTTCACAGACCTCTCCACACTCATAGATCAGCCCTCTCCTGTCTCCGTGGAGCTGACAGTGCAGCTGATCTAGCAGTGAGCAGCCTGCAGCAGACCTAGGCAGGCACACACAGGGTTAACTCCGGCAGCAAACCCCCTCGCCCTCCCCCTGCTGTATAGAAGGAGAGCTGTCTGTGTGCTGAGGGGAGGGGGGAAGAGGGAGGAGAAGAGGCAGACAAGAAGCACGCCCCTGAATTCAAAAATCCTTTGCTGCCAGAAGCATTGAAGTGGGCTGAAAGCTTGTAATGAGACAACTCCTTTAAGTTTACAAATATCTCAAAGTATGAGACGATACAGTCTAATGAGTTAGCCTGTACTTGACTGTCACACATTATCAAAGAAGGGGACCTGATGTCTGTAAGCCTAGAGCTAGGCTATGTCTGAAGACATTGCAGCATGACTTGCAGCATTGCCTTGCAAAAAGTGAAGCATGTCACTATTTTAGGCTCTCCCTCATGTGCCTGTCATACTGTCATGTTTCTTATGATGGACAGTTTACAGACACGTTAAGATAGCAGCTTCACTCTATTCTAAAAAAATATATATATGTGCAAAATTAATATAAGTTTTGCCAGAACACAATAACCCGGCAGACGGGCTTAGTTTAGTTGCATTGTGTCATCATGGCAATATTGCTATGGTTTCAACACTAGCCCTTAAAGGTAGTTGACTATAACTTTTTTTTAATTTTTAGATAGGGGCTTACTACATTGTGTAAGAGACCAAGAGGTAGAGTGGTTGATGGAAGGTATGTATCACCCAGGTGGCTGGCCTCAGTGATCTGAAAAGCCTTTAGTCTGTAGCCAGTAATGTTATGTTGCTGAACTGCTTTATTTTTATGATAAACAAATGAAGGATCAGGTGTGCACGCTGAACTCCCACGCTGAAGCAAGCATACCGTAGACTCCCGTGGTAAAAAATGAGCAACTTTATTGTATCCAAAGAGTTAAAACAGCACAAAGAGCATGTTGTAACAGCCTATGAAGGACCACGGGAGTCTACGGTATGCTTGCTTCAGCTACCACGTGGGAGTTCAGCGTGCACACCTGATCCTTCATTTGTTTGTCTGCCGCCCAGCCAACGGAGCTCTCTGTGGGACTGACATGAGCTTGAAGATTAACGTCTTTCACATATCAACGCAAGACTAGTGAGTGACCTGGATTATCTTGTGGTTATTTTTATGATAGTGTGGGTCTGGGTTTTTTATAGAGCGGTCGGAGAGCCTGGGTGGGAAAGGTCACTCCCATACTCCAGTCCGGGCCTTGCCAGGTGTATAAAAGGCCGCTAACACAACTGTGTCAGTGGAACAGTCTGATAAAGTCTTTAGTGAGGTCTGGAGGCGTCAAGCTGCCAACTGTTTGCTGTGGAAATCAATGCCATTGACCTGGTGAAGCTGTTTCATTGTTTATTTTGCTGTTATTCCTGAAGAAAGAACTGTTTTTTGGATTGGTTCTACTTACATGAATCATGTGTGGTTTGTGTTATTGTTTTGAGTCCATGAGACCATAAACTTTTCTTTTTGTGTTTGTATAGTTTTCTGCTGTGCTCCGCCTAAGGGGGCCTCTGGGTCCCAGAGCTACTTTCTGTGTCAGGGTAAGTTGCAGCATTAGGGTTAGCTTCAGGGATATAATAGGATCAAAGAGGTCATGTTGCTAGGGTCAGATGTCAGGGACAGGTTTAGGGAAAGATTTAGGAAAAGTTAGCTATTAGGGTCAGATATCATTTATTATTATCTTGCTTCTGGAATAAACTTACTCATGGTGTAACCACCAGCTGTATACCTGCCATCATCTGCCTTGCTCTCTCTATAATCATTTAACAGTGAGTCCATCTAGTTTGTAGTTGACACACACTTCGTATAATTATAACTGCTAGTGGACTTCCCTGTTTTGTTCTGTTTGTAGTCTGAAGTCCACCAGCGTCTTACAGCATTCAATAACTATTAAACACATATGAGATCTGACTCCAGGCTGAAATCTACTGTTAAATCTGATTTATTTATACACTGTTTTACTGCTCATTGATTTGTCACTATGTAGAATGGAGAATGGATATTGTGTATCTAGGTAACAGTGCAATAACCCAACATACTACTGTACATAAAAATACGTACAAAATAAAAATATGTAATCTAAAAAGAACAAACATCTGTTATACATATGGTAAATCAGATGAAATTGTAATGTGTCCTATTTTCCAGATGGGGATATACAAACAGAAAAACAGTAGAAGAGTTTAAATTGTTGTGCAGCTTTTTGAAGCTGCATTGTCTGAACATTTTGGTAATTCTTGTTAAGTTGAAGGATGGCATGTATGGAAAAACAGAAACTAGTAAAAATGATAAAGCACAGGCGCCAATATAAGAGAGAGCTGCTGAAAAAATATCAAGGGATTACTCTTCCTGTCTCCCAAACTTTAATTACCAATTATACGTAAGAGCACTAACTCTTCTATATATCTCCCAACTCGATATAGCAATATTCCGGGTAATAGAATAGCTCAACCATCACTATTGATTTAAGTAATGGTAAACACCTGATCCAATAGAGGTTAATCCACGATTAGCTCTTCTATCCCAATCAGCTCCGTATATCACTCCAAAAGATCGTTTCAAAATACACATAAAAGCACCAGAGGATAAGAAGAACACTTGCCACATATCTAAAAGCACCTTCCATAAGCTGCATCCGATAGTACAATATCCACAGCGATCCACTTCACTGACAAAGTAAAGCACTTTGGTGGTCGTATTGACCGGGCGTTTCCGGCCGGTTAATACAAAAAGGGACTTCATTCATCGGGGTTTTGCATGAGGTTTTAAACCTTGCTGATTGAGATATATAGAGAAGTTAGCGATGGTTTTAAATTTGTTTTAAACGTAAATTAAAAAACAAAAACTTTTTTACAAACAGTTTAAAGCATAGGAAAAGAGGAAATGGCACAAGTATGTTTAGAATGCATTTTGGGGGACACTTTTTGAAAAACAAAAAAATTTCCAAGTTTTAGGGCCTTTTTGCACCTGGGAAAAATTTTTTTAAAATCACTTATAAAAACCTTTCCCCTGTCCCAAAAACCCATTGTCTTTTAAATTTTTTTTTCCCCAAAATTTTTCAGTTCTAAAAGTCTTATGTGAAAAGAACTGCCATCTATTCCTCAATTCACATTCGACTCACTGAGTCTTACAATCTTCCAATGTAAAAGGGGTAATGGCAAAGCATTTAGATGATGCTGCACCAGTTCCAGCCCTTTCCCCTTGAGCCTTTTATAATATATTTAAGTTTTTAGTGGCGCAACCCCAAGGGCAAAATTAAACCAACGCAAAGAAATTTGGCAAAAGCGATGAAGAAAAACCCGGTTTTATTTTATTTCAAATCCTTTAAAACCCATAGTATGAAAACCCATTTCCAAGTTTTGCCCCAAAAGAACCCCCCGGGAAAAAATACCGACGCGTTTGGGGGGCAATTTCCCCCTTATCATGGCAATTTTTTTTTTGTTTTTTTTTTAATCTCCTACACAACAACAGGTGCCCCCCTTTAATTAAGAAACATTCCCCCCCCTTTTGGCTTAACATCTCTTTGCCTTCCCCCCAGTCACCCAATTTTTTAAATGTGAAACAAAATGGGAGCAAAACCCCCGCAAAACAGCTTTCTGCAGAGGAATAAACACCATGAATTTTAGCATTTTGATAATTTCTTATATACCTAACTGCAATGGCAAATAATTTTAAGAAATGCTGACTACTCTGATATTGATGTGCTTTATTTTTTAGTTGCTTAGAATTTACATGCTGTATATATTTTTGGGAATTTTAAAGGTGTGAGTTTCCAGCAAAAATTTGATTTTCTTGCTTGACAAAATTTCTTTGGGTGATCCTTTTGTTGCTCAGATTATTGTTCATTGTGTTATGTTGGATCTCTTGAGTGAAGATTGTGTTATTTTAAAGTACCTAATCACCATCTGGCTTCAGTGGTCGGGGCATATGCATCTTTAAAAAAAAATCTGTCATCCAAAGGGTTTAAAAGGGCCCGGGTTAAAAACCCCCTTTTCCATTTTTTTAACAAGGGGAATTTATAATGCCTTAAACGGGGAAAATGATTTCCGATTTTTAAATTTTTGCCGTGTTTTTGGGAAAACCTTTTTTTTGGTTTTTGGGTTCAAAGGGAAAAAGGGCTTAAAAAAAATGTCAAAATTTCCAATTTGTTTAACTCTTTTTGGGTTTTTCCTGGGGAAAATAAAGGGGTTAAGGGGGTTTTTTTTCTGCCCTTTTCCCAAAAATTTGGTTTAATTTTAAAAAAATATTTTGGGGCCTAAAATGGGGGTGTTTTTGTGTTTTCTGCGAAGGAGGGAAATTCTTTCCCAAAATTTGGTTTGATCCCTTTCCCAAACATGGACGAGGGGGCCCCAGAAATTCCACACAAACTTTAACCCAGCCCATAACACGGGCCACCACTACCCTTTATGTTCTTCCCCCAAATGGTTCCCGTGGGGTTTTCTTTTATTTTTCTCAGCGAATCCCAATTTTTTTTCCCATTTGTGCCCCAGTAAAAAAAGGAGTTTCAGTATGGAGAAGGAAACCCTTTCCCAATCATTATAAAATACTGCCAGGGAAAAATTTGGGAAGTCTTTTTCCCAAAAACAGCAGTGCGTGGCCATCTGTCTTCTTGGGTGCGCCATCCCCAAAAGGGTTCACCAAACTGTTGTTTTGGGACCCCAACGGGGTAGCCCCCTTTTCTTTTTTGGTTGGGGGAAGGTCCCTTAAGATCCAATATTTCAGTCACATAAATTGGCACAGGGGGGCTCTATATTTTCCCACCACATTGCATATTCTCAATGGTGCCATTTGTTCAATCATGATACACTTTAACCACAGCAGCACACAGTTTCAGAAATACTGCCAGCCTTAGCCTTAAAGCCAATAATCATCCCTTTTTGCAATGCTAGTAAAATAACTCTTTACCCATGACAGCATCTTGGAAACCCAATAAGCTAGTAAACAACGTGTGAATTTTTTAATGATAAAACACACTGAAACATTGAAAACAGGATGTAGTCATAATAATGTGACGTGTAAATCTTTTTTTGTTTATTGGCAATTTGGAAATTTTTAAAAATTTGGTTTTATACTTTCCGGGAAAATTTACCAAAACAATTATTACATTAATATATACAGTGAAGGAAATAATTATTTGATCCCTTGCGGATTGTTTAAATTTCCCCCAAATGACAAAGAATGAACACTCAAAAATTTTTTAAGGGAAAAGGTTAATTTTAACATTGAGAGATAGAAAAAATCCAAAATAAGATCCAAAAAAATTTACATTGTTAAAAAAAATTATATAAATTTATTTGCATTTTGCATTTCAAAAAAATTAAATTTTTTTTCCCCCTGGGGCCAAAAAGACCCTTTAAAACTTGGCGGGTTAAAAACCCTTGCTGGCAAGCAAAAGCAGTCAGATATTTTTTTTTAAATTAATGGGTTTATGTTTGCGCACATGTCAGGAGGAATTTTGGGTTATTCCTTTTTTGTAGATCAAACTCTAAAAACATTAAGATTTTTTTTTTGGCCTTTTTCCCCTTGGGCAAATCCGAGCTTAATCCCACCCTAAGGGTTTTTTTATGGGAAACAAGGTTGGGGGACTGGTAGGCCCCCCCATGAAATTAATGTGTTTCTTTTTGAGCCACTCCTTTGTTGCCTTGGCTGTATGTTTTGGGTAATTGTCCCAAAACCTTCTCCCAATCACTCACAGAATCATCCAGGGGTTCATTGAAAACTTCAGAGGGGCCCTGCACATGCGCGTTCTTGAGCGGGGACCTTGGGGGCACGCGGGTTTTTAATTTTTTTTTCTCATTCAAGACAACTTTTATTAAGAAAATCAGTAAAAATACAAGGTGCAAACGGTAAAACAGAGGTAAAACAATGCAATAATCGTACAACACATTTGTAGGAAAAGATAATTGGCGTCTTGTATCTTGTATATCCATGACTGAATATCATAAGCAAACAAGGTCAACAGTAAACTCAATGCCAGAGGAGGGGTCGGGAAAGAAGGGGAGGGAGGGAGGAGGAGGGTAGAAGGAAAAGGTAATTCAGACCAAGGCAGAGCATCCGACAAGAACAACATAAGCCCCTAAGTAGTTAGAAAAAAAAACTAGTTGCTTGGTATTTAGGGACGGCTGACGATCATGGGGGGGACCCCCCCCCCAGGGAAAGGGAGCGCCCTCCCCAGGAGGGCACCCACCCCCACCCATCCTCTCAAAAGTACAAATATGGCCGACTTTTTAGAGCAAAAAGAAAAAGATGTAACCCCACAAGGCCTACAAAATGAAAAAAAAAAGGAAACCCTAAAGACGATTTAAAACCCAAAAAAAAACCCAGCGGGTGGGTCCCATCCACACCGGTCCCCCTTTCAAAAACCCATGCGGGGAATTTCCCCTTACCAATCCATCCCCCTGCATCCCCAAGAGTCTCCCCCCCATCCCCAGGGAAGCAACTCACACACAGTAAGTAGTGATCTGAATTACAAAACTAATCCATCCCCCCCAATCTGCAAGTACGGGATAACGTGATGGAGAGTCGCCCGCTCTTCCAGAGCTGGATAACTGGACCTCCCACAGCCAATCCATTATGGATTGGCTCGTATGGGTAACCAGAGTCTAAAAACATTTTTCAGCAAGGATAAAAAGATAGCGATTGATTTAAGAAAACATGGGCAATGGGGTGTCGAATAGGGGACGATGCGGGGGGAGTTCTGGGTTGCATCCCCGTGACTTTGTAAATATACAAAGCCCCACTCCAGAAAGGGAGCCAAAGGGCACCCCACCCAAAAGGGTCATGGGCCCTTTTTCCCTTACAAACCCCCAACAGGTCGCCGGGGTAGATGGGGAGAACAGGTTGAGTAACGCTGGAACGCGGTACCATCTCGTTATAATTTTATAATTGAGCTCGTGGGCCCTGGAAGTTACCGAAGATTTATGGGTCAGTTGGAATGCTTTAGACCAGACATCCTCTGAGAGGATCATTTTGAGCTCCTTTTCCCAACTGCTTTGAAAAGACAACCGAGCAGAGGGTCTGAAATTGAGTATTAGTTTGTACAGGCCTGATATGACTCGCCTCTCAGAATACCTTCCAATGCACCACAACTCAAAGGTGGATAGCTGATAATAGTGGAGCCTAGCAAAGTGTGTCGCATTTGCATTACCGACCAATTCTTCATACTCCTTCAGGGCCCCAGAGGTAAGTATCTGATCAAGAACTGAAGTGGTAGCTCCAGTCCCCAAAAAACGGGAGAGGGCTGTGGCGAGCGATTCGGGGACTTCAGGATTGCCCAGAAGTGGAGTACACAGATCTCCAGCCCGAAACAGTCCCAATTTTGCAACATATGACCTGAATACCAGGATCGAGGTCTGTGCAACCAGAGGAACCTGGGCCAGCGAACCCCTCGAAAGCACCGAGGGCGGGAGCCAGGGCAGTGCCGCGACTGGATATCCATACAAGAGGGATTCGATGTGCACCCAAAGTTTAGGGTTTCTCCCTCCGAAAGCATCCAGGGTTCTCGCTGCCACCGCGGCCAAAGAGTAGGCTTGGAAGTCCGGCAATGCAAGTCCTCCTTCAGCCTTCGGACGAGTCAGGGTGGCCTCCGCTATTTTCGGCCTACCCCGTTCCCAGACGAAGTGGGATACTAATTTACGTAGCATCTTAAAAAACGTCCTGGGGAGTACTATGGGGATTGCTTGAAAAAGATATAACAAGCGCGGGAGTAAATTCATCTTTAAAATGTTTATGCGACCTAGCCATGAAAACTCTTTTTTATCCCATTTTAAAAGATCTTGTTTAATCTTGGCTAGCAGGAGAGTGAAGTTTAAGTCAAGAACAGTATCAAGGTTTGATGGTATACTGACCCCCAAGTATCTAAATGAGGTGTCCTCCCATGAGAAGTGGAAGGTAGCCCTCATATGGGACAAGATGCTATGTGGAATGTGAAAGCTAAGAGCAGAGCTCTTGGTCATATTTATCTTATGATTGCTAAAGAGGCTGTATTCATCAACTACCCCCAGCGCTGCCGGGAGAGAGGAGACAGGGTCCCCTAGATAGAGGAGCAAGTCATCGGCAAATGCCGAACACTTAAACTGATAATTGCCAATCCGGATCCCCTGCACCCGAGAGTCGCTGCGCAATGCCCGCAACAGGTGCTCCATGGCCAGGGTTAGAGAATGGGGGAGAGAGGAAAACCCTGCTTGTGCCATTTCCCAAATTTTCAGGGGGCGGACAATATCCCGTTCACCCTGACCTGGGCTTGGGGGGAAGAATACAAGGCCATTACCCTCCCTCGCATCACCGGACCCAGACCCAGAGACTCCAGCACCCCACTCAGGAAAGACCACACAATCCTATCAAATGCCCTCTCCGTATCAAGCGACAAGAAAAGGCACTGGATCTTACGTGAACGAGCGTGATGCATCAAAGAGAAGGTTTTAAGCATATTGTCTCTCGCCTCCCTGGAGGGCACGAATCCCACCTGATCCAGTGAGCAATGGATTAAGTCTATTTGCCAGCAGTTTGGCGAAAATGTTTGCGTCGGTATTGATTAGCGATATAGGACAGTAATTCTGGCATTGTGCTGGGTCCTTGCCCTCCTTTGGGATCACCACGATGTGAGCTCGTAGAAAGGCTGAATCAAAAAAGGTTTTCCCCACAGATGCCACATTGAACGTCCGGAGTAGGGGCAGGCCAGCTCGGCTTTAAGGACCCTAAGAATAAAAAACCATATAGCCGTCCGGACCCGGGCTTTTGCCAGCAGGCAGCGACTGTATAGCCACCATCGGCCCCATCTTCCTCTGAAAAGGGTTCCTCCAGAGAGGCGAGAGACTCAGCAGGGAGGGGGGGGGGGAGGCCATTTGAGCGAGGTTGTCACGCATTGCAGCCCCAGGAACATCAGGAGGGGGGAGGTTGTAGAGCCCAGAATAATAGTCATGAAAGACCTTCAATATATCCTCTGTGAGGTGAGTGACCCTTTCCTCTGGGGTTTTGATAGTGCGGCCCTTTTGTCCCTAAGCGCGCGGGCTAAAGATTTACCCGGTTTGTTGCTCCAAGCATAAAAGGAACTGGCACACATTTGTCGATACCTCTTATGCTTGTGCTCCATGAGCTGGAGGATGTCATGTCGTGTCTGGATGATTGCCCTTAGGTCCGCTTCCAGGCCCAAGTCTTTATGTGCGGCCTCCATGGACATAAGTCACGTCAAGAGAGACTGCAGTTTGGCCGCAGCCTCTCTCTTTTAGGCGAGCTCCATGTTTATTTAATACTCATCTAAGGGAGCATTTCATCGCCTCCCATTGAATTTGAGGAGGAGTGGGATCGGAGGAGTGGGCCGAAAGAAAGACGTCTATCGAGCGCTGTAGGTCAGATAGACAAAGAGAGTCTGAAAGGAGTGTTTCATTCAGCTTCCAGGAGAAAGGCGGCCGATGGTAGTGTGGTAAGGCCAAATCACAATGAACAGGGGCGTGGTCAGAATGGAGAGCATTGCCCACTGAGGCTGACGCCACATATCGTAGCAGCGAATGTTGTGGCAGGATGTAGTCTATACGTGTATAGGAATTGTGGGGAAAAGAGTATAAAGTATAATCCCTGTCCTGCGGGTATAATAGACGCCACACATCCACCAGCTGCATGTCATGGAGCAGTTTCTTGATTTTATTAAGAGTACGATAGGCCACTGAGGAACGCCCGGCTGAGGTGTCTAGAAGAGGGTTCAAGGCCAAGTTCATACCCCCCCCCCCTCCCAACACGATTTGTCCCTGAGCAAAGCTAAGAAGGGCATCCAATATCTTGTTTAAAAAGGTCAGCTGGCCCATATTAGGCGCATATATGGTAGCCAGCGTGTACACCTGACCCTGAAGGCTAACTTTGACAAAGAGAACCCTAGCATCTTCATCCCGGTATGTATCCAGGATCATGACAGGCAGCGATTTATGGAAAAATATGGCCACCCCCCTGATCTTAGATGAAGGATGACTGTTATGGCACCAGACAGGGAAATACCTGTTACGATATGGCTGTAGCTGTGAGGAGAGAAGGTGGGTTTCTTGAAGAAATACAATGTGAGACTTCTGCTTGTGAAGGTGATATAGGGTTTGCGATCTTTTTTCGGGGAATTGAATCCCTTGACATTAAGGGACGAAAGGCGTATATTCGCCATTTGTATATCTATCAGAGAAGAGGAAGAAGACACCCCCCAATACTACAGAGCACGTGTACTCGGTTTGCCAGCCGCTGAGCCAAAAAGGAACAGTCCACAAACAGTAATCAGTCAAAAAGAAAAGCCCGACTAACAAGGGCCAGATAACTAAAGTAGGCAGATAGCTAACTGCAATAGCCTTTTGGCAATCCAAAATGGCCCACCTAAACGGGGAATCCGCCACTAAAGTAGCAGAGACTGAAGAAAGAAAAAAAAAAAGAGCAGGCAGTAGCTTATACAAGTAAAGAGGGTTGCCACACCACAAAAAATATGCAGTGTGCAAACCTCCGGAGACACTTGATGTCAGTTCTTTGATAAAGGCGTCCCACCCGGGACAAGCCCCCCAAGGCAGCATGCTAATGTGGAAGGGAAAAACTCCCTGAGATACAGACAAAGAGGTAAGCCGAGGGGGGGAAACCCCGAGAGTGACCGCCCCCACCAATTACCGGGACCAAAATGTCTAAAGTACCCATGACACAGGACCTTAAACAACAGTCGAGGGAGAAGACTTCAAGGGGCCCTCGACCCCCGATGTGCGTCGGGGGATATGCCGCAAGCCCCATAGTCCAACCTCGCCCCATGTGGGCGCCGACATCTGGTTAGAGCCGTCACCAAAGTGAACTTCGCTATCAGGCAAGTCCATTAAGTCCAGCCAAGAAACTGGTAGCCAACCAGAGATAAGGTTATCGAATGACACGGACACAAGACATGAGTTCCTTAACAGTGAGGCCTCGCCCTCGGCGGTTGGCTATCCAGGCTGTCCCGGTGGCGCCGAGGCCTCTGAGGCTGAGAGGTGACAAACTGGGTGCGCACCCGTTGGTTATCCTTCAACTGGGTTTGTCCCGAAGTAGGGTTCAAGGATATGGCCAGTGACCAGTCCAGGAGGGCCACCTCTGGGAGACCCAGAGCAGCGGTGAAGGCTGGAAGATCCTCCAAGGAACGAAAGGTAACCATCTTGTCAAGATGCTTAACTTGGAGAGAAAAGGGAAAGCCCCATCTGTATGGGATATTTTTGGATTGGAGGACCGCCAACAATGGTTTAAGTGCCGCTCTCATGCGCAGAGTGCGACGCGATAGGTCCGGGAATAGGCCCAGCTGGACTCCTTCAAACTCAAGTCGTGGCATCAGACGGGCTTTGCACATGATCTCCTCCTTCAGAGTAAAATGGTGGATCCTGCAGATAATGTCCCTCGGGCGCATAGGGTCTATGCTTGGCGGGCGCAGCACCCTGTGAGCCCTATCGAATTCAATGGGGGTCTTCTCTGGCCGTCCAAGGATTCGGTTAAATAGTGATGTCAAGGTGAGAGTGAGATCGCTCTGTTTGACAGACTCCGGAAGGCCTCGCAGCCTTACATTGTTTCAGCGGCTGCGATTCTCCAAGTCATCCAATTGGCTGGTATACTGGAACTGCTGCAGGGTCTGCTCTCTTATAGAAGACTGTAGGGTGGTGAGTAAAGTGGATGTTGACTCTTGAGCTTTTTAGAGCTGACGAACTCTTACTTGTAGATCAGCCACATTAGTTTGGACCGGACGAAGATCTTGTTTCCAGGATTGTCTCATGTCCTGAGCTAAGAGATGCAGATCTTGCTTGGATGGTAAAAAGGAGAGGAGGGAGCGCAGCTCAGGATGTGCTTCTAGGGCCTGAGCCACATCCTGCGGTGGAAAGAGGCCTGGGATCTGAGAGGAAGGCATCGCCACAGATCTGAGAGGAGAAGGAGGCTGAGGTTCAGTGTTGTTGACATGATTTGAGGGACTGCCTCCCCAGGTGGGTGAGTTAGAGCGGGATGCCCACGGAGTTTCCTCACTCAGCAGATCGCACAGCAGGGTACGTTGGTCACACGGAGGACCCGTTGGGGTCAGAACAGCAGATGGACCCCACCATCAGAGGGAGTAGAACAGTGGGCGCCATCTTGCAGCTCAGCACAAGGGATGGGCCGTGGCCCCCTGCAGCCCGCAACCACTGCGCAACCAGCCCGGACCCGGTTAAAATCAATATACACCAAATATAACGTATGTTTCTGCACACAAAAACATTTCTGAAAAAACTAATGCAAACCTGGGTGCCACTGGCCGGGCTGCGGCACACATATAAGTATACATATAAGCTGCCCACGACTTTCAATGTGATCTCAGATAGGGCAGTCCTATGCTATCTTTACCTCTCAATAGAGCCAATCAATGCCTCTCACTGGGTCAACCGACCTCCATTATTCAGAGAGAAAAAATAAAAAACACACCCAACCTGCAAGCTGCCCTTTTTATGACAGCCTGTGAGAGTGGGCGGGTGCAGAAACCCAAAATGGGGGCATCCTTTCCTCCCCATATAAGTTAAAATCAATATACACCAAATATAACGTATGTTTCTGCACACAAAAACATTTCTGAAAAAACTAATGCAAACCTGGGTGCCACTGCAGGCTGCGGCACACATATACGTATACATGTACACACACAGACCGCCGCCAGCGGCACACTACTGTAAAAAGGGCAATACATTACGTGGAAATCCCTAAAGATGCATTTATGCTATCTATCACACATGAAAAAACTCTGAGATTCTCGGTTCGCATATTTTGATCAAAAGATGTTTAAGCTGCCCACGACTTTCAACGTGATCTCAGATAGGGCAGTCCTATGCTATCTTTACCTCTCAATAGAGCCAATCAAGGCCTCTCACTGGGTCAACCGACCTCCATTATTCAGAGAGAAAAAATAAAAAACACACCCAACCTGCAAGCTGCCCTTTTTATGACAGCCTGTGAGAATGGGCGGGTGCAGAAACCCAAAATGGGGGCACCCTTTCCTCCCCATATAATTAAAATCAATATACACCAATATAACGTATGTTTCTGCACACAAAAACATTTCTGAAAAAACGAATGCAAACCTGGGTGCCACTGGCATGTATATAAGTATACATGTACACACACAGACCGCCGCCAGCGGCACACTACTGCAAAAAGGGCAATACATTACGTGGAAATCCCTAAAGAAGCATTTATGCTATCTATCACACATGAAAAAAACTCTGAGATTCTCGGTTCGCATATTTTGATCAAATGATGTTTAAGCTGCCCACGACTTTCAACGTGATCTCAGATAGGGCAGTCCTATGCTATCTTTACCTCTCAATAGAGCCAATCAAGGCCTCTCACTGGGTCAACCGACCTCCATTATTCAGAGAGAAAAAATAAAAAACACACCCAACCTGCAAGCTGCCCTTCTTATGACAGCCTGTGAGAGTGGGCAGGTGCAGAAACCCAAAATGGGGGCACCATTTCCTCCCCATATAAGTTAAAATCAATATACACCAAATATAACGTATGTTTCTGCACACAAAAACATTTCTGAAAAAACGAATGCAAACCTGGGTGCCACTGGCATGTATATAAGTATACATGTACACACACAGACCGCCGCCAGCGGCACACTACTGCAAAAAGGGCAATACATTACGTGGAAATCCCTAAAGAAGCATTTATGCTATCTATCACACATGAAAAAACTCTGAGATTCTCGGTTCGCATATTTTGATCAAAAGATGTTTAAGCTGCCCACGACTTTCAACGTGATCTCAGATAGGGCAGTCTATGCTATCTTTACCTCTCAATAGAGCCAATCAAGGCCTCTCACTGGGTCAACCGACCTCCATTATTCAGAGAGAAAAAATAAATAAACACACCCAACCTGCAAGCTGCCCTTCTTATGACAGTCCTGTGAAGTGGGCGGGTGCAGAAAACCCAAAATGGGGCACCCTTTCCTCCCCATATAAGTTAAAATCAATATACACCAAATATAACGTATGTTTCTGCACACAAAAACATTTCTGAAAAAACGAATGCAAACCTGGGTGCCACTGGCATGTATATAAGTATACATGTACACACACAGACCGCCGCCAGCGGCACACTACTGCAAAAAGGCAATACATTACGTGGAAATCCCTAAAGAAGCATTTATGCTATCTATCACACATGAAAAAACTCTGAGATTCTCGGTTCGCATATTTTGATCAAAAGATGTTTAAGCTGCCCACGACTTTCAACGTGATCTCAGATAGGGCAGTCCTATGCTATCTTTACCTCTCAATAGAGCCAATCAAGGCCTCTCACTGGGTCAACCGACCTCCATTATTCAGAGAGAAAAAATAAAAACACACCACAACCTGCAAGCTGCCCTTCTTATGACACCTGTGAGAGTGGGCGGGTGCAGAAACCCAAAATGGGGGCACCCTTTCCTCCCCATATAAGTTAAAATCAATATACACCAAATATAACGTATGTTTCTGCACACAAAAACATTTCTGAAAAAACGAATGCAAACCTGGGTGCCACTGGCATGTATATAAGTATACATGTACACACACAGACCGCCGCCAGCGGCACACTACTGCAAAAAGGGCAATACATTACGTGGAAATCCCTAAAGAAGCATTTATGCTATCTATCACACATGAAAAAACTCTGAGATTCTCGGTTCGCATATTTTGATCAAAAGATGTTTAAGCTGCCCACGACTTTCAACGTGATCTCAGATAGGGCAGTCCTATGCTATCTTTACCTCTCAATAGAGCCAATCAAGGCCTCTCACTGGGTCAACCGACCTCCATTATTCAGAGAGAAAAAATAAAAAACACACCCAACCTGCAAGCTGCCCTTCTTATGACAGCCTGTGAGAGTGGGCAGGTGCAGAAACCCAAAATGGAGGCACCCTTTCCTCCCCATATAAGTTAAAATCAATATACACCAAATATAACGTATGTTTCTGCACACAAAAACATTTCTGAAAAAACGAATGTAAACCTGGGTGCCACTGGCATGTATATAAGTATACATGTACACACACAGACCGCCGCCAGCGGCACACTACTGCAAAAAGGGCAATACATTACGTGGAAATCCCTAAAGAGCATTTATGCTATCTATCACACATGAAAAAACTCTGAGATTCTCGGTTCGCATATTTTGATCAAAAGATGTTTAAGCTGCCCACGACTTTCAACGTGATCTCAGATAGGGCAGTCCATCTATGATCTTTACCTCTCAATAGAGCCAATCAAGACCTCTCACTGGGTCAACCGACCTCCATTATTCAGAGAGAAAAAATAAAAAACACACCCAACCTGCAAGCTGCCCTTCTTATGACAGCCTGTGAGAGTGGGCGGGTGCAGAAACCCAAAATGGGGGCACCCTTTCCTCCCCATATAAGTTAAAATCAATATACACCAAATATAACGTATGTTTCTGCACACAAAAACATTTCTGAAAAAACGAATGCAAACCTGGGTGCCACTGGCAGGGCTGCGGCACACATATAAGTATACATGTACACACACAGACCGCCGCCAGCGGCACACTGCTGCAAAAAGGGCAATAATTTACGTGGAGATCCCTAAAGAAGCATTTATGCTATCTATCACACATGAAAAAACTCTGAGATTCTCGGTTCGCATATTTTTGATCAAAAGATGTTTAAGCTGCCCACGACTTTCAACGTGATCTCAGATAGGGCAGTCCTATGATATCTTTACCTCTCAATAGAGCCAATCAAGGCCTCTCACTGGGTCAACCGACCTCCATTATTCAGAGATAAAAAAAAAAAACACACCCAACCTGCAAGCTGCCCTTCTTATGACAGCCTGTGAGAGTGGGCGGGTGCAGAAACCCAACATGGGGGCACCCTTTCCTCCCCATATAAGAACGAGACCTCACAGTATTAGAAAAGGCTGCTCCACACACTCTGGAGCGGCCAAACATTTCTTGGAGCAACATGCAGGAGCCGTGGATAGTCTCCGGTGCTATGCAATAGAATAGGTAGTGAAACCATCTAGTGGTTGCGACTGGCAACATATGCTTCGTATCAGAGAGGCCCGGTTGGTTCATATCTTGGAAACAAGGACACCGTATGGTATGAATCTGAGAAATGATCTCGCCTATATATATTAATTATTAAGTAGTCTTCCGACCTATAACAAAGATTATAGATTAGCATATAATAATGCTCTGAGAATTTAGTGTTTGTTTTTACCTTTTCTTTTTATGTGGAAATGACGTAGGAAAGGGAGGAGTTTGTTGTCTCCCATTTCCTTTTATTTATGTATATATATAGTGGATTAAGATGGTGAAGGTTGTACTCTCCGTGATCAAGGGCTTGCACTTGCCCGAAACGCGTTGGAGCGTCAGTGTAACCCCCTGCTATGGAATCATGGAATAAAGCAGTTTAAAATGAAGTTTTGAAGTCCGCTGGATCTTGTTTTTCTTTATGATCATGGATACCCCACGAGGTGAGATTTTGCATGATGCCCCAGATCGGTGTCGATTGACAGTCATTTTGTAGTTCTTCCATTTTCTTACTATTGCACCAACAGTTGTCTCCATCTCACCCAGCATCTTACTTTGGTTTTTTAGCCCATTTCAGCCTTGTGCAGGTCTATGATCTTGTCCCTGACATCCTTAGAAAGCTCTTTGGTCTTGCCCATGTTGTAGAGGTTAGAGTCTGACTGATTAATTGAGTCTGTTGACAGGAGTCTTTTATAAAGGTAACTATTTAAGACAGCTGTCTTCAATGCAGGTAACGAGTTGATTAGGAGCATCTAACTGGTCTGTAGGAGCCAGAACTCTTATTGGTTGGTAAGGGATCAAATACTTATTTCTCTCAGCAAAATGCAAATAAATTTATATAATTTATACAGTGTGAATTTCTGGTTTTTATTTTATTTCTCAATGTTAAAATTAACCTACCCTTAAAATTATAGACTTTTCATGTCTTTGTCATGGGGCAAACTTACATAATCAGCAAGGGATCAAATAATTATTTCCTTCACTGTATTCCTAAAGAGTTATAGAAAATTATGTGTTAGTTTAATTTAATGCACCCATCATGATATCAGAAAGGTTGGATTTTTTGTAATGTTCTCAAATCACATGCATTTTTTTTCCATAGGGTGAATATCACAATTAGCCCATTGATGCCGCAACAATTTTACTGTGCATCGCCATTTGAGAGCTTGTTTTTTGTGGGGCTAGTTGTACTTTGTAATGGTACCATTTACTATACCTGACTATGTTACTATATAATCTACTGGGTCAATTTTTTTGCAGCTCGCTGTCTGGTATAAATATCATGTTAACTTTATTATGCGGGTGTAAGGGACCGGTCAGTGGACACAAACAGAGTGAGGCCCTGACGCTGGTCCCAACCCCTGTCCCTGCCTTTTGGGGGTGCCTGGCTCCTTGATAGGTCAGCCCCAACCAGAAGACTGAGAGCTACACTAAATAAGTGCAAACACGAGACAAAGTCAAACCAACATGGAACACAATGAAGAGATGTCAGACTAGCCGGATAAATAACTGTCTGGCAAAGCATTACAAAATCAGGAGGCAGAAGAATAGTGAAAAATTAAGCAAGGTAAGGTAACCAGAAAATCCAACAAGAAAAAGGGCTAGCTATAGGTATAAGAAGAACCCAATATAGCAGGCAAGGGTGACTGGTAAAGGAATCCTTTTAATAGTGAACCAGAAGACACAGAACAGAGATGATAGGTGGAACAAAACAGAAGACCGATTGAAAAACAAGACTGTCAATCAAAAGGAAAACAAGTCAACTAAAAGAGTGCTAGAGGATTCCTGGCCACCGGCGTTGGCCAGGAATCAATTAAACATACAGAGAAGGAAGGACCGAGTTCACATTGGTGAATCCAAATACAAAGCATTACGTTAGAAACCATGGTTTCCGTCGCAACGGCCATGGCCGGAGACCAGAGATCAAAGCTGGGGGTCTGTCGGGCACGATCATGACAGCGGGTCAATGCAATTCTAGCAGTTATCAAGTTTATGTAGTTTTCATAATGTTTTATTACTTCAAAGAAAATGTTTTTGTTTTTTTATATTTTCTCTGCTTTATCATACTGAGATTAAGGACAGTATGCTATGACTGAAGACCTTCATAAGATGCATCGTTACATTAAATGAAAGTTTTAAAGGTTTATTGTACCAGTCATGGTGGATTTTTCTATGTGAAATATTTTTATGTATGATACAGTGGCATACAGTACTTATGTACTGTAGATCTCTGGCACATATATTCTACTTCCATGAAATTAATTATGAAAATCATGAGGATCATTATCAGATGGACTTAGTATAAAGATTCCTAGTATGTATGGGCCTCAACATGTGATAATTTCAGATTTTTTTATGTCTAATAACTATTTAATTTACAATGATGTTTAAAAATGAGGTATTCATGAGCACACATTGGAAGCAATGATCTGAGAACACAGTTTAGCAACTCATTAGGAAACACTGCCATAATTGTCGATACAAATGAAGGCTTTACGTTTAGTCATTTCTTTAGACCATTTGTGTAAGTCTTGGATGAAAGAATGATGTAACCTTTATTCAACAGTGGGTTTTTTTGCATATTTTTCTAGTATTGCTGAAAGCGTTCATTTAAAGTAGGTGTTCTGATAAAAAAAAGGTGTTCATTGTGAAAGCTCCGTTAAAAGATTCAATTGAATGGATATGAAAAAAAGCTGTTTTCGTGTCAAGTAAAATCTAAAAATTATTAATGAAAATGTAGAAGCAGAGAGGTTATCAATAATAAAAGAGAATGGAAAATGAGGGTCATGTATGTTTCAAGGATTGCAGAAAGCATAGGCACTGTAAAAAATGTAACATTCATGGTGCTTTGCAAAATTGAGGTATGGCTAGAGGCAAGTCAAATTCAAGGATATCTTTAGAAACAAGGTGTGTGAACTAGACCCCATTTTTACTGTGAAGCTAAGCATATTTATTTAAAAATCACCACTTACAGCATTTGACTCTAAATCCCAAACACATTTATATAAAACAAATATACTGCATGATGTCCAAGAGAATGATATCACTATGGCGTGCCTTACTCGCGGCAGGCCTTTCCTTTGATGTCTCTGTAGACAACATAATTCAGATTTCTGGCTCAGCCATAACAAATAACACCACTTGCTTAGTATTGTGTAGGTCTCCCTTGTCCCACCAAACAGCCTTGACTTACCCAGGCATGGCACTGAGAGGACCTCTAAGGGTATGTTCACACGGTGTAATTTCAGCACGCATTTCGCCGCGGTTTGCGCTTAATCTGTGGCGATATGCACGCTGCAATTACGGTAATCCACAGTTCTCATAGAGAACTATGAATTACACCTCCTCTCCCCGCTCGTACAATATGATCGCATTGTATGCGCAGGGAGATAAGTGACATGTCAATTATTCGCGGTGATTATGCGCAGCGAGTAATGCATGTCAATGTGGCCAGTGGAAATTCCCCCACCCCTCACCGTGCTTCGGGAGTACGCGCTTATCAGCGCGACTCCCAAATCACCCGCCATATTGCGGCGCGTACTGTATTGCGCCACAATTACGCTGTGTGAACATACCCTAATGGTTTCTAGGGTCAAAGGTTTTCTAACATATTGCATCCTGATGTCATCTCTTCACCAGGTCTCTCACTGTGAGGCAGCCCTCTGGGGTTTATATCTGGACACTAGCACCTATGGGTAAGCTCTATCCTAACTAAATCGCCAGCTGGAGTGTCAGGCATTAGTATCTGGTACGTATTTTATATACTCCATGAGTATATTTTCTTGATACCGTGTGTTTTCACCCATGATATTACATAATGTATTAACGTTAGTTCACACCTTTGGTCTGCTATCCCCCACACCTTGTCCCCTGACGGGATCAGTTACTATTGAGTGTGGGGCTGATTGAAACATGTTGGGACTGGACCGGAAGGACTATTAGGGATTCTGATATCAGGGTGAGGTTCCGAACCGAGGCGCCCTTATTGGGGCGACTTCGCTGTGTGTTTAGAGTAGGTACAGTGCAGTTCTCTCCTAGGGCCTTCTAGGGTCTCTTCTCTGCATGGTCCCCCATTTGTTTGTTTTCTATCTCTGTGAGAGATGTGTTGTCTATACATTTTTTAAGGTATGATTAATAAAAGTTACATTTTAGGACTCTTTATCTTCTTTCTTTTGTTTATACCCAGGTACATAAACCACATTCACCTGCTAGACAGAGGTCAATTTGAGTACTCTTACCTATCAGTTGCATGTAATCCCATTCACAGCAAGCTACAATGCTCTGTGTCTTCTGATACTTGCCAGATATAGCAGTAACTTTTAAAGCATTTTGTGATATAGCTCTTCTGTGGGGTTGACCAGATGTCATCAGTCATTCAGATTCTCACATTTGCACATTTTTCCCTGCTCTCAACACAAGAATCATAAATTTTCTGTTCACTTACTGCCTAGTATATCTGAACCTTTGACAGGTGTCATTGTCACAGGATACACAATGTTGTATGTAAACAGAGATGCAAAGGAGGGACCCAAACAGCAGTAGTAAGAGAAAGTTCACATCATGGACTTTTAACATGAAATTCATCAAGTCTTCCACATTGGATTCCATTTTACAATTCTCATTCATTTGAATGAGCAGCCCACGCTGTAGTTAACACTGTGTACTACAAAATGGATTTTCCACACCATGGATTTAAAAAAAGAATGGACATGTCCAATCTTTGAAACAGATCTTGCTCAGATTCACTTTGGGCAGGAGTGACACAGAGTAGCCTCATTCATATGGGGCTATTTTGCATCCAAATTAGAGGCAAAAAAAACCTCTGCAAAGAAAAATTCTATGTGACAAGGATCACATTTGCATTAAAAAATTTGATGTGTGAATATAACCTAAGAGAATGATGAAGAGCTATAAATGTTAGTATATTGAGACATTATTTTAGCCTTTTAGACTTAAAGAAATGTGTACTTTTGTTACTATAAAACCCCTTTAAATTTCAAACCTAAAACAAATAAAAAATGTCATACACCTTGTACAAAGATTCATGGGGCTGTCATAGATAGCAGATATGTTTAACTGACGTGCCTGGCCTCGGAGAAGTAGGCCAGCAGTTTTGTGTGTCGTGGCCCTAGGCTACTGACACCTGGTTAGAATAGCTGCTCCAAGCAGCTACACCGGGCCGGATTTTCTGAAGAGGCTACTCATGTTCCAGGTGAGGCTGGTGTCAAGCCCCATTAAGACTGGGCCTTTAGATCCGTGAAGTGTATTGTTGTGTGGTTTCTGACCTGGGAAGAAAAGAGACAACTCCATGTTATGGTGGTTGTGATCACCTCAAGACTGAGACTATTAGGCCTCGTTCACACGGCTTATTTGGGCACGGATTGGCGCCATACTCCGCGCCGGATTTGCGCTGCAGTACGGCGCCAATCCGTCGGAGTCATTACGGTAATCCACTGCTCTCATAGAGAACAGTGGATTCCGTTGCTCCTCTCCGCTCGGCGAATCCGCCGCGGGGGGAGAAAGTGACATGCACAGTATCCAGGCGCAATACGCGCCGTGGATAATGGAAGTCTATGGGGCTGGGGAGCGGCGCCCCCGCCGCGCTCCGGGGCCGCCCCCGTCCCGCCATTTATTCACGGCGGATTTGTGAGCTCAATACGGCTCACAAATCCGTTGGGAATAAGCCGTGTGAACACGGCCTTATGTTTTCCTGCATGCTAGTAGGTGGACTAACCCTTGCCAGACTGTAAGTTATCGTTCTCCAACATGAACTGTGTTCAATTTATGTTACTGGTAGAAGTCAGGCCATCTATTTTTTTGATTTTTGCTAGTTTGTTTTTTACTTAAATTAAAGCCACACTACTAAACAGAAGCCAAGGATTTTCTGTTTTGTGCTACCATTAAGCTGAGCCACACAACCTGTTGAACTATTCGTGTCCCAACACGCTGAAACAGCTTTGATGCGCCATATGCCAAGTTTGGTCTGTTTGTTCCCAGCAACAGTGGTTTCCTAAACAACTTCATTGTCTTTATTTCCCCTGTTAGAGTGCATGCAGGCTGGCTCTCTCACATATAATGGGCTAGTGTGCGCCCTTGTTTAACTTATTCTAATGCCCTGACCAAGTTTGCTCAGTTTTCTAAATGCCTATTTCATGCATTTGCCCTGCCTGCCCTGACCTTCTGCCCATTACCCATGACTACAAACTCTGCCTGCCCTGATCTTCTGCCTGACGCCCATTATAAGTAAAATCTGTCCTACCTGTTTGATAAAAACTTCTGCCTATCCCTTCAGTTAGTTATGTTAGTTGTTGAAGACTATTCTGAGGGAGGCTAACTGGGGGATCTCTTCAGCAAAGTCCACATCTCTGAAGGGAGAACATTAGGGGCCTCTGGACGCCACTCTTCAGTGTATCCCTTTGTATATTTGATATATATAAAAAGTTTTTGTCAGCTCACCAGTGTAGAAGTTTTTTAAGTACCTTGTATTTCACAATGATTGGGCACAATGATTAAGACTATGCGATAGTCAAAACGCGTCGTGCAAATTCGCACACTGGTATTGTATTACAACCCTCCTACCCTATACCATTATGTTTTAATGGAGCATGAATAAATTTCTATGTTTTAAAGAATAGCTGTAAGCCATCTATTTTTGCCACGTTCAAGCAAGCTGGAGTATACCGTTTAAAGTTGTATATTTGATACAACCCAGTAAATTCACCACAGCTGCAAAGTAGGCATTGAGTGAGCATTTTTAAGCTATCTGAATGCCGCTGATGTGCTGATGCCTGAAGCCCACAACTTGGCCATGGAACTATCTTGTCATAGGACTTGGTGGGACTTCCAGATAACCTAGAATGTATTTTCCAGATTCCTGCTATGATGGTAAATAAATGGATAAAGACAGTCACACAAATTCAATATATCATGATCAGAAAGTATCCCATCAAAATACTAACCAATCAAAATTTAATAAATGCATATTACATATAATAGTGAAAGGGGTTATCCTGGAGTTTAAAGATTTCATATAACACTATAAACAGCATGTATATTGAAAACTAAAGATATTTCACTACCTTCAAGTTTTTTTTTCCTTTTCTTTGGCTCCTTATTTATCTATCATAAGATCTACTTGTTGCAGTGAAACTTCCTGCTTCTGGGAGTTTCAGTAGTTCTCCAGCATCTCTTTCCTACAAGTCACAGACTGCATTGCAATCTAAGACTTCCCTCCACAGTTATCACTGCTAGACATTTTGTTGACATATGTAATCCCCTCCCCCCAGCTCTGTATTTGATGTCATGATGATGATTATAGTTAGGACTCATGAGTTACTGTGAAAACTGTACAGAGCTTCAGTCATCATTTTCATGACAGCAGTATACAACCCCCTAGCGCTGAACTGCTGTCCTCTGATCCCATTACTGTTAGTAAATCCTGCCAGCAGGACTCAAAACTAAACAAACAGCTCTCCCTCACCTGTAATTACTTCTATTCACTTGCAAACTACGGACTGAAAAGAGTGAATGGAGCCAGATCATTCTCTGCTCATGTCACACCCACTACAGGGGGGTGTTCCTGAGCTGAGCCTGGCTTCAAAGCACACCTGCTGAGTGATGAAAAAATGTTCACTGAGGCCATGTGATCAACGAACGTCAGTTGGTTTGCAGGGGATAAAGAGGATGGGAAGACAAGTCTCTTTGCCTGATTCTGCACAGCAGGACAGGTAAATAATTTTTAATAAGTATGAATTACAAACTTTAATATGATACTGTCATGGTTCACGCCGCATGGTCCCTGACATGGACGGTTGGCGTGTCCGTGTCTCTGCTGCGGTTCACAGTACGGAGCTTGCGCGGTCAGTGTCCCCGCTACTAGTTACTCACCTGTCCCGGCGCCTGTCTGTATTGCGGTGCCTGCCAGCAGATATGAGGCTGCTATTCTTCCTCCAGCTCCCTGGAGTCCTGTACATGCACAAGCGCCCCCTAGGGACGCATGCATGGCACTGCTCTGATATTTAAAGGGACAGTGTCCTAATTACCTGATCCATGACCTGTGACCCCTGGCTACTTAACGAACTTCCTGCCCTTGCAGTTCATTGTTGTCCAAAACATAGAGCTTGACCCCTGGTTGCTGTATTGCTGCTGAATCTCCATTTCATGTGAGCTACCCTCTTTAACCCTGTGCTTCCTAAGTGTTATACCTGCTGATACCTGCACCAAGCCTGTAGTATCTGCTGTTCCTGCCGTTGTACCTGTCCGTTACCCGCCTGGCTGCGCTACCCACCTACGGCTACAACTGCTTTGTCCTGTTATCCGTACCAGCACCTGCTATCGTGTCCTGCACTTTAGCTACCTCTGTGTATTACACCATTTACGCTCTCAGAGGCCCAGAGGATCCACCATATACTGACAATCGATAGGTCAGTGCATACTGACACCGCCGTATCGTGACAGATACAGTTGTGAGCTCTATAACATTTAAAAATAAACTCTTTAAATGTAATATAGATTATGAGATAATCAAAACATATCCAGAATGCCATAGTGCCAGCCTCATATCAGGAAAGTAGCAGCCATGCAAGACTTTATTATCTTCTCACAAAGAGTGGAGCTATAGTAACCTAATTGAGATACCACCTCTAACTCCTTCCTGGTCAAGATGCTAGTCAAAAGCACAGTGTTAAAGAGGACATATACATACATTTCCTGACATGTCTGTTTTAGTAAATACCTGTGGTCCCTGTGAAATATTTCTTCTCTTATGCCTCTGCATTGTGCTGCTCCTCTGTTATCAAGAAATATATTAGTGAATCTGTCAGCTGGGTGTTACCATTTGGGGGGGGGGGGTGTCTCTGCACAGTATGATATTGTCCAATCAGTGCCGACCGTCCATGCAGGGATACACCCCACTATAAAGTGGAATGGTAACACCCAGCTGACTGATTCAGTAATACATTTCTAAGAGGGATAATAGAGAAACAGGACAACACAGAGTTAGAAGAGAAGATGCTACAGAATTGTTATTTCATAGGAAACACAAGTATTTACTAAAATGAACATGTCAGGAGACGTCCCAGGTCTTCAAGTAATCCTTTGTGTCCGGCTGGCGGTGCCTAGATAAAAAAAGTTCAACAGACTGGACAAAAATAATTATATCCAGAAAACCAACCACCCTCATATGCTTGTTAATTCCTAAAAAAAAAAGTTTGCTACTGTGAGTAACCAGAGGTCATCAAAAGTGTGTGATTTAAGTATTAACTATATGGATGTTAGGTTCTGTTCACAGCATGTTTGTTGTGTAGCAGGGATGTGCCTTTGACTTACACTGTAGAGTTGTTGCAGCTGTTTGGTTGGATCTTACATGCAGTTTATGTGACAATTCTAGAAGTAGATGCAAAATGGAGAATAAAGGATTGTCTGAATATTTTTTTTCAAGCATACTGCTACATGATTAAAATAAAAAAAACTTATAGTCTCCTTTTACCTTGGATCCAGCGCTGCGCTGTCCCCACTCTCTGACGGATTTCTGTTTTCTTCCGGTCTTGATCTGAACAAGGTTTCATTGCTGCAGTTGTCACTTGCCATTGGCTGACATCACCATTCAGAAGTAAGCTTACCGAATAGTGATGTTAGTCAATTACCGGCTGCAGCGATGATGTCCTGTTGGGATCAAAACCAGAAGAAAACAGAAGACTGGCGGAGAGTTATGATGATGCAGCACAGAATCTGAGCTGTGAGGAGGGGTGAGTATAACTTTTTAATTTAATAGGGTAGCAGTATGCTTACAAAGAGAAAAAATAACTAGACAACTCCTTAAAGGTTTGGTACACACCAGATTTTTGAATTTTGTTTAACGTACATGTATATTAACTCCTTACCGACACAGGACGTACCCATGGATTATTATTATTATTATTATTATTATTATTATTTTATTATTATTTATTTTAAAGCGCCATTGATTCCAGGGTGCTGTACATTCGAGGGGGTTACATACACAACATAAGTCAAACGAGTACAATGATAAGTGATTAATGACAATTGGCACGACAGAGGGAGAGAGGACCCTGCCCGCGAGGGCTTACAATCTACAAGGAGGGGGAAATAGACAGGAGGTGAGGGGCAGACATGTTTGTGGAGGGAATAGTGACAACAAGGTTAGTGTAGGTTATAGGCCAGCCTGAAGAAATGGGTTTTCAGGTTGGTTTTGAAGCTGGTGAAAGTGGAGTAGAGTCTGATGTGTTGGGGCAGTGAGTTCTAGAGTGTGGGTGAAGCACGGGAGAAGTCTTGGAGACAGTTGTGTGAGGAGCTGATAAGGGGAGAGCAGAGGAGAAGGTCCGGTGAGGAGCGGAGATTGCGTGAGGGGAGATATTTGGAAATTAGGGCAGAGATGTATGGAGGGGAGAGGTCATGGAGAGCCTTGTAGGTCATGGTTATTAGCTTGAAATGAATTCGCTGGGCAATGGGAAGCCAGTGAAGGGATTGGCAGAGGGGAGAGGCAGAGGAGTAGCGAGGAGAGAGGTGGGCAGCAGAGTTAAGGATGGATTGGAGGGGAGCGAGGGTGCTAGCTGGGAGGCCACAGAGAAGAATGTTGCAGTAGTCTAGGCGGGAGATGACAAGGGCATGGACGAGCATTTTTGTAGTGTCATAGTTGAGGAATGAGCGGATGCGAGAGATGTTTTTGAGGTGGAGGCAGCAGGCAGAGGTGAGGGTTTTGATGCGTGGTTTGAAAGAAAGAGCGGAGTCTAGGATTACCCCAAGGCAGCGAACTTGCGGAACAGGTGAGAGTGTAGAGCCGTTGACTGAGATAGAGAGATCAGGGGCAGGTGTAGAGTTGGACGGTGAAAAGATGATGAGTTCTGTTTTCTCCACATTTAGTTTTAGGAGACGTGATGAGAAGAAGGAGGAAATGGAGGACAGACAGTCAGGGATCCGGGAGAGTAGAGAAGTGACATCTGGGCCGGAGATGTAGAGTTGGGTATCGTCAGCATACAGGTGGTAATGAAAGCCGTGTGATGCTATGAGCTGACCGAGGCCAAGAGTGTAAAGAGAGAAGAGTAAAGGACCCAGGACTGACCCCTGAGGGACACCAACAGAGAGAGGCCGGGGGGGAGGAGGTGGAGCGAGAATGAGAGACGCTGAAAGTCCGATCAGTGAGGTACGAGGAGATCCAGGAAAGAGCCAAGTCCGTGATGCCGAGGGAGGAGAGGATTTGTAGCAGGAGGGAATGGTCGACAGTGTCAAAGGCAGAGGACAGGTCTAAGAGGAGGAGCACAGAGTAGTGGCATGAGGCTTTAGCAGTTACTAGGTCATTAGTGACTTTGGTTAGGGCGGTTTTGGTAGAGTGGTGGGGTCGGAAACCAGATTGTAGTGGGTCAAGAAGAGAGTTGGAGGAGAGGTGGGAGGACAGCTGAAGATAGACGTGCTGCTCGAGGAGTTTGGAAGCAAAAGGGAGCAGTGAGATGGGGCGATAGTTGGACAGAGAGGAGGGGTCAAGGGTTGTTTTTTTTAAGGATTGGAGTGATAGTAGCATGTTTAAAGGCGGAAGGGAAGATGCCAGAGGTTAGTGATAGGTTGAAGAGATGGGTGAGGGCTGTATGTATGTAATGGGATTACTTTGCTAATTGCAGCTGACACCTGCCGGAAACAGCAAGGAATGGAACCAGTTCCAGTCATTGTTGTTTAACTCCTTAGACGCCACGGTGATCATGGCCACGGCATCTAAATGAATGAAAAATGGTGCTGTGCACCTCTGTGTGGTCCGAACAGTTGATATTGTGGCTGGAAATTCCAGACAGGAAGTGCTAGAAACGTCAAATAACCCCCTTTTGCCATTTTACAAATAAAAAAATAAAATAAAAAAGTTACACAGAATTGGTATTGCCGCCTCAGAAAAACTCTGATCTATTAAAATATAACCTTTTTACTCCTGTACACTGAATGTTGTAGAATCAAAAGAAATTCCAAAATGCCCAGTTTGCAGGTTGTTTTGTCATTTCACATTCCCTAAAAATTGGAATAAAAACTGATGAAAAAATCCCATCTTTCCAAAAATGGTACCAATTAAAAGTACACTTCAGCCCACAAAAAGAGCACCAATCACTCATCACCTAGGTGAAAGTACAAAAAATGATTGGTTGCAAAAAATGTTTGCCATTTTTTTATGGTACTAAAACATAAAGAAACCCTACATATTTGGTATTACCAGAATCATATCAACCTTCAGAATACAGATAACACATCATTTATACCAAAAAGTGACCGCCATAAAAACAAACCCCCGCAAACATGGCAGAAGAAAGTTTTTTGTCAGGTTCGGCTTACCAAGAGGCAAACCAGAGACGTGGATCCTCTGGACCACTGCAAGCGATGGTATTAGCCACGCCAGGGAGCGGAATCTAATTAGGTCCGGTTTTCACCAGAGCCCACCGCAAAGTGGGATGGACTTGCTGCGGCGGATTGCTACCAGGTCGCTACCCCTGACGTGACTTGCTTGCGGTGGCTGCCGAGGTGTGGCGTGGTACAAAATCATGGAGAAGGCTTGTAGTCGGGGACATCAACAAACACTGGTCACAATCAATATTCGTTACTTCTTCATTTTTAAATCACATACAATTTTTATTGCTCCTAAAACTTATAATAAAGTCAACAGTGGTAGTGTAAGCATAACATGTTTGGTTAAAACAAATATCTTGCAGTCATTGTAATTATTTCTTTAAGCATACTTGCATAAGATGCGGCAGCAGCATTCTGCATAGGATTTCTCATGCTGTTTAGTAGCAGAGCTGTAGCATTTTACGGATCACCTCTTGTTGTTTCAGTGGATTGTAACAAACTGCTCGACGTTTCGGAGGACATGCCCTCTTTGTCAAGTACTGGCGCGGTACAAAATCGTGGAGCAGGCTCGTAGTCGGGGACAGGCAAGAAGGTCAGGACAGGCGGCTATGGTTCGTGGTCGAGGGACGGAAGCAGAAGATACGGTACACATAAACAAGACTAGATACTCGGGAACGCTTCCTCTCTAGGCACAGGGCACTATCAAATCGGCAATGTGATAAGGAAGTGGCAGGACTTAAATAGGATCAGCGCCCGGTGAAACCAATCACTAGGGGGCGCGCGCCCAAAGCAGAGCAGGAGCTCGCCGAGGTAAGTGGACCGTGCCTGTGACCCGACACGGAGGTCGCAGGGACACTTGTGACTGTACCCCTCCCTTTGGACTCCCCCTCTTTCTAGTCTGCAGAAATCTCTTCAGGAGGTCCTGGTACAGGATGTTATCCTCTATTTCCCACGACCTTTCCTCAGGCCCAAACCCCTTCCAGTCAACCAAAAAAAATCGTCTCCCCCTAACCGTCTTCATGGCCAAGATCTCCTTATCTGTAAAAACATTGGTGGAGTCAGCTTAGGGAGATGGAGAAGCCTCAGTCCGTGAGAACCGATTGAGGATGACCGGTTTCAGCAGGGAGACATGGAAGGAGTTTGGAATGCACATAGTAGGAGGGAGCCGGAGTTTGTAGGCCACAGGATTGATGCACCTCAGGACTTCAAAGGGACCTAGAAAACAGGGCCCAAGCTTATAGCTTGGAATTTTGAGGCGGACATACCGGGCAGACAACTATACCTTATCTCCCGGGGCAAAGGACCGAGGGGGTCTCCTTTTCTTGTCAGCCTGAACCTTCATGCGGGCAGAGGCCTGAAGAAAAGACTGCCGTGTCTTCTTCCATATGAGAGATAAGTCACGGACGAGACTGTATACCGCAGGTACATCGGAGGAGGCGGGGGGCAGCGGAAAGGGCGGGGGTACCGGCCAAAGACCGCAAAAAAAGGGGATGCCCCGGCAGAATCATACTCCAGAGAATTGTAAGAAAACTCAGCCCAAGGCAAAAGGCAAGAACAATCGTCATGACGAGCAGAGACAAAGAGACAGAGGTAGGTACCCAGGACCTGATTCACCCTTTCAACCTAGCCATTGGATTGCCAGTCCAGTTTGACTTGTAATTGTGAGCAGAGACCACGGCAGAATCTTGAGACAAACTGAACTCCCCGGTCCGAGACGATATGTTGTGGAAGTCCATTCAATCGAAAAATATGCTGGAAGAAGAGATTAGCCAGACGTGGAGCGGAAGGAAGACCAGGCAGCGGAATGAAGTGCGCAATTTTAGAAAATCAGTCTGTGACCACCCAGATAACTGTATTACTGTCCGAGGGAGGCAGATCGGTGATGAAGTCCATGGCAATGTGGACCCATGAACTGCTAGGAACAGGCAGAGGTTGCAGCCGGCCCGCCAGTTTGAGGCGCAGAGACTTGTTGCGGGCACATGTGGTACATGCTTCCACAAATTCTTTCAAGTCTTTGGCCAGATCTGGCCACCAGTAAAAATGGGCAATCAGGGAGCACGATTTCCGAACCCCTGGGTGTCCGGCTAGTCGATAACAATGTCCAGCACCCTTTTCCGGGGCACGGGGCGCACGTACGTCTTACCCAGGGGTATACGTTGGAGGTTCACGGGAGCCGAAGATATCAGACATTCAGGGGGCCCTATGTGCCGAGGAGTGGCTTCTTCTCCACAAACATCCAAGGCACGAGAAAGGGCATCGGCTTTGATATTCTTCTCAGCTGGTCGAAAATGGATAACAAAATTAAAACGAGAGAAAAACAGAGACCACCTGGCTTGGCGTTGGTTTAAGTGTTGTGCTGTTTGGAGGTTTAGAAGATTCTTATGATCGGTGAAGATGTTTACAGGATGCCGTGCCCCCCTTCAGGAGGTGGCGCCATTCTTCCAAGGCAAGCTTAATGGCCAGAAGTTCCCGATCCACGATGGTATAGTTTCTTTCAGCGGGCGAGAAAGTTTTGGAAAAGAACCCGCAGGTTCGCGTCTTGCCTTTTGGGTGAGAACTGCTCTGGCCCCTATGGAAGAGGCGTCGACCTCCAAGAAAAATGGATTCTCTGTATCCGGCCGGGATAAGACGGGTCCCGAGGCCAAGGCGGCCTTTAGCTTGGCGAAGGCCTCTTCGGCGGCTGGCGGCCATAGCCTGGGGTTGCCATGTTTCCTGGTGAGGGCCACAATAGGGGCTACCAAAGTCGAGAAGTGTGGGATGAATTGCCTGTAGTAATTCGCGTACCCCAGGAAACGTTGTATGGCCCGAAGACTGACAGGTCGCGGCCACTGAAGGACAGCAGACAGTTTAGCAGGATCCATCTGTAGCCCCTTGTCGGAGATAATGTATCCAAGAAACGGGAGGCTGGTCTGGTGGAAAAGGCATTTCTCAAGTTTGGCATAGAGGTGGTTGTTGCGCAAACGCCTCAGAACCTGGCGTACGTGGGTCTGGTGGGACTCCGGATCGGGTGAGAAAATCAGGATGTCGTCTAGATAAACCACTACGCAGGTATACAGGAGGTCTCGGAAAATATCGTTGACAAATTCCTGGAAGACAGTGGGGGCGTTGCACAGGCCGAAGGGCATCACCAGGTATTCGAAATGCCCATCTCGAGTGTTGAAGGCCGTTTTTCACTCATCCCCTTTTCTGATCCGAATGAGGTTATAGGCACCCCGCAGATCCAACTTGGAAAAGATTCTGGCCCCCCGGAGGCGATCAAAGAGCTCGGTGATGAGCGGTAATGGATACCGATTCTAATGATTTTGTTGAGGCCGCGGTAATCAATGCAAGGGCGCAGTGACCTATCCTTCTTTTCCACGAAGAAGAAGCCAGCACCTGCGGGTGAGGTGGATTTGCGGATGAAGCCCTTACGTAGATTTTCTTGGAAGTAGGCAGACATCGCCTGGGTCTCGGGTACAGAGAGAGGGTACACCCTACCCTGGGGAGGACTAGAACTGGGCAGTAGGTCAATAGGGCAGTCATAGGGACGATGAGGAGGAAGAGTCTCCGCTTGTTTCTGCGAAAAAACACCCTGGAAGTCCTATACGCCCGGGGTAGACCCGTAGAGGTTTGGGGAATGCCTGGAGGAGGGGGGCGAGGGCAGGCCCCACTAACAAACAGATGGCAGTCCTGGCCCCAACCAAACTTCGCCTTTTTCCCATCCAGCTAGGCGATTTTGCAGCCAGGGAAGCCCCAGGAGGACAGCCGAGGAAAAGGGGGAAACACGAAGAATCAACCTTTTCTTTATGTGGGCTCCCACTGCGGGACACCGGTCGTCCAAATGGATAGAGTCCCCCCGCAGTTAACCCGCTGACAGACAGAGACCAGGGTTGGTCTTAGGGACCCCGGGGCGATATTTGGTTTTACCAGGGTAGCGTCCAAAAATTTCCGCTGATCCACAGCCCCGGAAGGCGCTTTTGGGCGGGGTCCCGGCTTTGGGTAGCGCCGAACCGGCACAGTGAGAGAGGAAGGAATTTGCTCACACCGGGGGGGGAAACCCCCCCACAAACCTAGGTGCGTGCTTTCCCCCGGACGTTCTGGAGAAGGGGGCGGCCCTGGGAAATGTTCGGGCTGCCGCAGAGAGAAAGGGTTCTCCTCACGACATGTGATAGCCCCTTTGGGGAGTCAGAGACCCCTGTCCCCTCAGGCTTTTCAACCCGGCTGCAAAGGAGCCCAAGGGAAACAGGGCGCTAAGGGGGCAGAGGCGTGATCGGACTGGCTCACGTTCCTGACAAGCTCCTCCATCTCTCAGAGAAGCGTACGTCGTGCAGAGGAATGGATTAGCTCACAAAGGGGAAAGAGGAGGATCCCGGTGGAGAGGGCATTATTAACTGCTGAGAGACCCTTCTTGAATGTGCACCCAGTGCGCGTCTTTCCGGGCCAATTCTGTGGCTAGGGGGGGAATTGAAAGGGAGTCCCCTACCGGGATTTCCCCCCTGCTGCGGGTTCGCAACGCGGTTTCGCTAGGAGGCGGGGGGGTTCCTCAAACCCACTTCAAAACTCCTAAAGAAAAGTACCCAGGTCAACCATGATGGGGTCGCCTGGGTCCAAAATGGAGTCCCCCAGGCCGGGGTTTTTCCCAAAAAGCAGACTGACCACAAAACCACCTTAGACCTTTGAGGGGAACTGTCCCTGAGTTCCACTGGAGAGAGCATTGGTGATGAAACCCCAGGCTAGGGCCCCCCATCAAATTTCGTCGGCAGGACAGCCGGAGTTTGGGGCCGGCGGACGTTTCCGGACGCTGCCACGGCACCCGCTGCTCCTATGGTGGCGAAGAGCTGCTGCATCACGATCCTGATTTTAAATGTTGCGCTTTCTGAGCGATCGCTTGGATTTCTGGGCCCTGATGGGGTGATGCAGGAGTTTGGAAAAAAAGGGGCCCCTTTGGGGGATCCATGGCCCAATTGAACTGTCGGTTTGGCTTACCCAAAAGGGGAAACCCGAGCGTGGAAAAACCCCTGGACCACCCCAAGCATGGTATTAGCCACGCCCGGGGCGGAGTCTAGTAGGTCCGGTTTTTTTTCAACCCGTCGCAAACGGGAGGACTTGCTGCCGGATTGCTACCAGGGCGCTACCCCCCTGAGTGAGCTTGGTTGGGTGCCAGGGGGTGGCGGGTACAAATCGTGGGCAGGCTCGTAGTCGGGGGCAGGCAAAAAGGTCAGGGCAGGGCCATGGTTCGTGGTCGAGGGACAGGACGAAATACGGGACACGGGAAAAAAGACTGATACTCGGGAACCCTTCCCCTAGGGACGGGCACATTTATTCGGCAATGTATAAAAGGGGGGAGGACTTAAATAGGACAAGCCCGTGAAACCCCAAAACACCGGCGCGCTGTCCCTTTAAAAATTTTTGGGGACGAAGCAGAGCTGGAGCGCGGCAAGGTAAGTGGACCGTGCTGCGAGCGCGCCCGCAGCCCGCGGGCCGGGTCGCGGCGCTTCTCGCAGCGGAGGACGGCGCCGGGGCGCGAATGTGCCTGCGACCTGACAAGGAGGTCGTAGGGACACTCATGACATTTTTTCACATTTCATCCTACTTAGAATTTTTTTGCGGTTTTTAGTAATTTTTGGGACAGTGATGAGACTTAAAAAAAAAAAAAATCTTGCCGCAAAAAAAAAACCTAAACAATATTTCTTGAATGGTGGCAGGAAGGAGTTAAACGATGCCTGTGATGGATGCCAAGAAGTTTAATCCGTCACACATAGGGTCCCATTAGAAAAAAATGTATAGATTTAATGCATACATTTATTTCCGTATACCAGCCAAACGGAGGCCAAAAGAATGCACTAAAGTTTAGTTTTTGTGTTAGCCTAACTCCATATTTAGCTCAGGGTCTTACAGATTTAGAGAAAGATATCTACTTTCTTTAATATACAGTACTGGGCCCTAACGTAGTACAAAACAAAACCCTCCACAGAGGAGGAGGGTTTATTTAAAGAAATCTTGCTGGGAGCAGTTTCCAATGGTTCCATTATTTACTAGACAGGGTGACCACCCACACATGGCCAACTCTTGGTACAAGAACAGTGACATAAGGCCCCTCAATCTCAATAACAGTTTGAGTCCTAGAAGTTGGAATCCCTCTTATTACACCTTTATGATCTAACAGGTTAAAAAAGTAGACATAAAAAGAGGTAAATGTTAAACAATCTCTAGCATGCAAAAACAACTAACAGAAAAACTGACTTGTTACTTATACACCAATAACACACAACTTTAATTACTTATAGTGGTCTTAAAACGAAAGCTACAGTTCATCAACAAGTATTCAGCACACCGTATTGCATGCCCAAGAAAGGGGCCCAAAGCGGGGTTCAAAAAATGAACATAGCTCCCCCCAACTTTTTTGCAAACAAAATATCCAGAACCACACACGTATTCAGGAGAAGGGGTAAGTAGGGAATACCCCATACGGGGTATTGAAGTCTGTAAGGTTGAGCGAAATGGTTTAAATGTCACAGTAATTTTTTTCATTTGTAGGTAATGTATGTAATATGTTGTGTATGCTTAGGAAAGTGTCATGTCAGTCCTTGTGGCAGCAAGGGTTAAGCTTCTTGCCCCATAATGCTCCTCACACCACATATTCCAACACTTAGCTCCTTATTGGACAAGGGAGTGGAGAGGTCTCACGTCAGAAGTGGCAGTTGGAGGCAAGAAGGTCAGTTGGGGGCAGTCAGAGAGTGAGAAGGGTAAGGAAGACTGGTATGAAGCACTGCTGCTGGAGTGTAGCACATCATAGGGTCTTATAGGGTCAGAGAAGCATATTACCCTATGGTATTTCAGCTGACTACTTATTTTAGTCCTGTTCCCTGTGTATGATTTGACACTGTGACATTGTTCACATTGTTTGCACCCCTTTTGGGGTTTTTTAAGTGATGTCATAGTTACTCTAAAATTTTTATGTTCTAGTGTTTAAATCGTATTTGAACTTATTTTTTTTAAAATATTTCTAAATAAAGGTTATATTTTTTATTTAGTTTGCCCCCCCCCAACATACAATAATTCGATTTATTATAATTTGGGGTTTTTGGAAATATACCCCATATAATCTTTTGAGGTTTTTGTGCGTTTTTTTTGGAGTGTACTTAGAAAAGAAAGTTTTATTTTTTGACTACTGTAGGGCCAAAAAAATACAAGAGAGTTTATTGAAGTACTACAACCAGAGGCTCTACCACAGCCCAAAAGGAGGGGGAGGGTTAGCTGCCCCATATAGGGGGCACTTCAAGTCTCTACAAGGGGGAACAGACCCCACCCCAAAAACCCGGTGCACCATAATACTGCTCTGGTAAGGAGCTCCTGACCCCTCATCACCCTGCTCAGCACTTCCATGTGGATTGGGAGAATTGTTTATGACAGCTGGGATCCTGTTATTTCATAGCTTAGAAGTTAATCGTCTTTAGTAAAAATGGGCATTATTTTACCAACTATATCACCTTTGTGTGTGTGTGCGCAACTGCACCAACCACTACATCTTGAGTACGTCCCAGTCAGGTCACTCTGCTACCCCCACCATACACCAAAGGAAGTATCCCGGGGAACTAGTCCAGACCACCAATGACTCCGGTGCATTCCCCCTCCACTGTAGTGCTACACCCGATGGAGAGAGGCCGGAGACGTTTGTACCGTGACAACTACTCCCAACATCAACCACTCTGGCTCATCTCCCCCCTTTGCCATCCTCTAGGGCACACTACATATGTATAAAACTTGGTTTTTATGCCATTATTTGAAATGACAGGTGACCATCTTCAGATCAACAAAATATTGGCTAATGCGTTTCAGCAAATGCCTTAATCATAGTAGATATGCCATGATTAAGACTCTTGACAAAACACGTTAGCCAGTTGTTGTTTTTTTGTTGATCTGAAGGTGTTTACCTGTCGTTTCAAATAATGGAATAAAGGACAAGTTTTATAAATACTTAACTAACTCCTAGGATACTTTGTATGGTTGCTATAAATTCTTCATTTGTAAATCATTGAAATGAAAGCTGTGATTGTTTGCTGTGGGCAAAAGAGACCGTTTTCACCTTCTCCAATATTGCTAAATCAATGGTCACACCTGAGGGCATAATAATTACAGATCTTTTATACCATCATTTTATTCTCTGTACAACCTTTGAGTTTTCAAAATTATCCCAAATTCTGTCAAAATAGGAGACATTTACTATTGCTGTCTAAAAGTTTATGCAGGCAAGCAGTCTAAAAACTAGCCAAATTTATCACAGTGACTAATGCTGAATGATAACCTTGGCCCATCTTTAGATTTGTCTAGCTTTTTAGACAAATGATTAGTTGGCTTGAATTCTATGCCAGAATGTTGGTGGCTTTGTCACAGTTTTTGCTTCATTGTGTCGGATTGTGACTATGCCCCTTTTTCGTGAAGCCCTCACACACTTTCCATTAAGCCCCAAGCCACAGAGGCTTCAAGAAGTGTCTGAAGCTTGCAATACATGTGCCTGCAACATACTGCGGCATGCTGTGCCAAAAATGCGTCAGGACTATTTTCTGACGCAAACACTATAGATAATGTGGGCTTCGCTAAGGTTCTGTAACTTGTAGTGATATTCAAGCTTGTTGAAAGTTAATGCATTGATAAATGTGACCCGTAGGTAAAAATTGTTTCCAGCTTTTTAAAAGACGTAATAACTGAGTGCTATTCCAGACAGTCTTATTGATTGAGAATGAGTGAAAAACACTGCAATGATATAATACTTCCATTTGTAATAGCCGAAAGTGTATGATAAAGCTTAAGATATTTAATAGTTTACAGTACAAGGGCTTAGAGGCCACATAGCCAGCGTACAGGTTATACAGGTTTATGCCCCTCTATACTTTTTCATCCATTAAAAGGAAGTAGCAGCACGATTACCAGAACATAGAGGTGACCTCTGAAGTAACGCATCTAAACTAATAAAGAAGCAACTTTGCATTCACTGTTGACTACAAGTTTCCCATTGTTTTGTGTGTACATAACTATGCAAGCCTCACTAGAGATTACAAAGAAACCTGTGTAGTCTCACCCTGCAGGCATGTGTTAGTCTATTTCCGCTGTAGAAGATGAAGCAATGGGAAAGGTACAGTACATGAATACAGGCTTAAACTACACACATCATTTTTTATTTTAGGTTCAATGGAGCATTAAAAATTTATTTCAAAACTGAATATCTCTTTACATCTTTCTGTATTCAAATTAACGGAGAAAACCCATTTGTCTTATACTTGTTTGGTGTGTTGGATATACAACAAAGTAAGGCCCCATTCACAGAACGTATTTGGCCCCCGTTCGTAGTATCCATCGGCCTACCATAAAAAATGTATCCGGACAGATACCATGGGGTGGGATCGCGATGGTGTCATTGACTTATTTAGTGCAAATGTAGTCCTAATTCGGCTATGTTTTTCATATGTAGGGAATGTGTAAGATTTCTGCACCAGAAACTGTACACATTCATTAAATAGAGGAAACGTAATCCAATTAGGACTACATTTGCAGTATAGAAGTCAATGGCCCAGCTGAGGTATCACTCAGGATAAATTTTACAGTATGCCAAAGGGTTTCAAGGACGGAACCCAAAAATGTTATGTGAATGGGGCCTTAGTCCTCTGTTATACAATTATTGACAAAATCTTTGATTATACGGTATATCCTACTCAGGTGTCAATACAGAAAATAAGTGCAAAACAGTACAGGGGCTCTTGCTTTTTTAAAATCAATCAGTATATAGCATTACTACTAATAGGAACAATAGAAAACTCTCAGCCTTACAAGAGGCCCACAAACTACAGATTGTCCAAACTAGACATTCTGGATTGGAGATGAATAGTTAAAAACACAAAATAATGGCAATCTATGGCGGCTAATTTGTTAGTACAGCAAATGTGGTGCAACAAGTTGCTATTTTTAAAGATAGCAATAGAGCTGATGCCAGCAAGCTATCAGAAAACATTACCTATCACCATAAGGCCGTGTTCACACGGCTTATTCACGGCGGATTTGTGAGCCGGATTGCGCTCGCAAATCCGGCGTGAATAAGGGACAGGACGGGGGCGGGGCCGGAGCGCGACGGGAGCGCTGCTCCCTGGCCCCATAGACTATCATTATCTACGGCGCGTACACGCCATAATGTGCATGTCACTTTCTCCCCCCGCGGCGGATTCGCCGAGCGGGGAGGAGCGACGGAATCCACTGTTCTCTATGAGAGCAGTGGATTACCGTAATTACTCCGACGGATTGGCGCCGTACTGAAGCACAAATCCGGCGCGGAGTACGGCACCAATCCGCGGACAAATAAGCCATGTGAACGAGGCCTAATAGTAAATAGTCTTGATTGCTATGGGCAACACACTTCTCAACAGTCCTGATTATGGACAATTCAACAAACTGGGATGCAAAGGTGTAGTGTTAATGTAACCCCATCCAAATGTGGGCATTGTGGGGCATTCCTGAGCCTTACAAGGGTGTTTTTTAAATAACCTGATTTTGGCTTTTTAAATGTTGCCAACGAGGCCAGTCATTTTTTTTATTGGACAGGTTTAACAAATTATGTTATATGTTTAATTACAGTTTACAAAGAATGCAATGGGCCTCATTTATTAAAACTGCCTAACAGTAAGAGACTGTCTTTGGTGTCCATGGAAACCAATCAGAGCTCAGCTTTCATTTCTTATATTGTTCTGGAAAATGAAAGCTGAGCTCTTATTGGTTTCCATGGGCACCAAAGACAGTCTTACTGTTAGGCAGTTTTCATAAATGAAGCCCACTGTATTTATGCTTCTTTATGAGTCTGGGATATTTGTGAGGAAAGCGCTTACCATGCCTCTCCTTACCTCCTTCTCTAAGACCTCGTTCAGATCTACATCTGAGGTTCCATTATAAGCCTTTGTTACAGATGCCGTCAAAAATCAAGGAAAACATAGTGCAGCATGCTGTGCTATATTTACAATAAAATTACCCAAATCTGGTTCCAGCTCTGCTAGTGTATTTTTTTTATTTTGCAAATTGTTTTAAAATATATAGAACAATGTTTTTTTTCTATTTGCATGAAGTCCTTAAGACCAGAAAAGTACTGTGGAATGTTGCCTTTAAATGTATCCACTAATAGTTCTATGAAAACTATGTGTTAAACCTTTAGTTTAACAGTTCCCTGACACGTATTGTATCCTGTTTTAATGAGAGTGAATACCATCAAGACATTGCACGTTGAGTATATGATTCATTACGTCTGGCTCTGTCAATATGATTACATCAGCAGGTTCAAGTTAGCCCAGGGGACAGAAGGAGAAAGATACATTCTTGCCCAGATTTCAGTGTAATGATTAAATGCCCCTTTTTCTCTGTAAAAAGTAATAATTACATGTGAATTACAAAGTGCACAATTGCATTACAGCACTGCCCCTTCACTCATTTAAGTGAACCAGATTGCCTCCCAAATATCTAACATTCTAGAAACATACCATACTACTGATGGGAGCTTCCTTACTTTCCCTCTTGGATTAACATATTCTGAGATGTGTGAGGCAAGATAACCAGCTTTGGAAAAAAAAAAATGCCGGTCGGTATGTGAATTGCAGGCTGTTCAGTTTCCACTTTGGCCCCTGAGCCCTATAACAGGCTGACTCCTGTTCTGTAAAGATCACCTCTCAGCAGTCCTTATTGTCGTCACATGATTGCAACAAAAAAGTACATCAGTGTATAGATAGCATTAAAGGGGTTGTCTCACTATAAGGATTGCTTTTATGTTAAAGGTCTTGCAAAAACAAGTCCCTTTGCAATATGTGTCCGTTAAAGGGGTTTTGCCACAATCTCATTTCATACTTCCAGTATCCAGCTCTTTAGCTCTGTGTGCTCAGAAGGGGGCGTGTGTGATTTGTTTGAACTGCCTATCACGTGACTCAGCAGGATGACCTCACCACGCCTTTCCTCTCTGTAGTTAAAGAAAGGTCTGTTTATGTATAGAATTGTAAGTAGCTATACAGTAGCACATAGGTAAAATTTTTCTGCTTTCCAGCACAAGGGTCCTTGGTTCAAATCCCTGCAGGAACTTAACCTGTGGATTTTTTTTCCTCTTTATCAATGCACCGACCTCATTGAGGTTTCTTTTTTTTATTTGCACTGTTTGACTTATTACTAACCAGTCCAAAGGACAGAAGTAGAGTGACAGCACCCGGGGTTTGAACACGCAGTAGCTACCTGAGAGGAGAGGTGATGTCTGGGCATGTGCGAACAGGACTGAGGAGCTCACAGCCCTGGTCGTATCCCCTGGAGACGTGCTGTAAACAAAGGATCACTAAAGGAGCAGCTAAAATAAAAACGGTGCAGAATTTTTAATAAGGATGAATGGTGAAAATGTTTATTATAAAATTTTCAAACTTCCCACGTCAATTTTACTTCATGGCAAAACCCCTTTAACCGTGTCCTACCTATTCCTAGATATCCCCTCTTGTGTGGGCTGCATCAGCTCATCAGCACCTCAGGTCACCACAGCTACAGACCTGTTTGATCTATCCTGATAGGCTACCAATGCTGGTCGCTATAGCTACAGACCTGGCTTCTACTGCAGCCTAGTGGAAGCCAGTAAACACGCCCCTGAATTCAAAGTGAAACCAAGAAAACAGGACTGAGATAAGATGAATCAATGTAGTAAGACAACCCCTTTAAATCCACCATTCACAATGAGCCAATGAGTCCTCTCTAGACTACAGGTTCCTATAATCCATCTTTAAATACTACTAACAGTAGCTCATACAAAATAGCCACCGCATAATCATAAACTGAAAAATAGAATAAAAAAAAAAAAACTACAATCAGAAACAAAACAGCTTATAAAAGTAATATGTTTTGGTAGCTAGCCTGAATTAATAAAAAAAAAAAAAAGGTGATACATTTCTTTATAAAGTATAAAAAGCAATCGTCATGTCTTTTACGTAAATGGGTCCAAAATTGTAATTTGATTCATTTATTAACATAGCAATATTTAATATAGTACTTTCTTTTTCCTGACACCCACCATGCTTCAAATCAGCTGCATAAACCTAGTTTCCAAAATATAAAAATTTTGGCTGTCTGCAGTCACTACCAATAGGGATCTTAGGAATTGCCTGAATATACTGTTTTCATTAAACTTAATAATAAAACAGTATGCAGTTAAGTGCCTCAGCTTTTTTCGGTGGTGGCTGCAGGCATCCAGAATTTTATCTTTGAACTTTAGTACTCTAAAGGATATTTAAAGATCTCTAGCAGGATAATTGAGCTCCAATACTTGTAAAGCTGGGGTAGGGAACCTTTCTTCTACCAAGGGCCACTTGAATATTTATCACATTATTCGTTGGCCATACAATATTGTCAATTTAATGTTACCCTTATATATTTTTTAAAACATTTAATTAACTGACCCCTAATATAATGGCTAGAACTGCTTCTCTTCCTGACCAACAAAGCACCGATGCTAATTTGTGAATGGACGGGTACATCAGCAGAAAATCTCCTTCATCAACGGCATGGGCAAGAGTTGTGATGGAAGTGCTATGTGTGCCCAGTGTTGGACTAGCTCCCTGGAATCAACACATCCTGCCACTGGATTGGAATGGGTGTCCATAATCCTCTGGTGGGCCCTGAGGTCTGTGGCACATTTTTACAGAAGATGCGCATACAGTAAATACTATGATGGGTCAGGGAGCGATCAGTTCCCTGCTTTGCCAGCTACTACTGTGGGCTGGAGGCAAAGCCTATGGCCTACAATAGTAAGCGGCGTAAGCGGCATGATGTAACAATGTTATCATAGCTCCTGCGCCGATGCATTTCCTAGGCCAAAAGCCTAAGGGGGCATATGCCTACATACCTACCTACTGGCTGCATATATATCTACCTACCTACAGGGGTCGTTTACTACCTACAGGGGTCATATACCTACCTACAGGGAGCATATACTACCTACAGAGGGCATATATCTACCTACAGGGTGAATATACCTAACTACCTACCTACAGGGGGCCTCCCAACCTACTTACAGAGGTTATATGCCTACCTGCCTACCTAAGGGGGCATGTACCTACCTATCTACCTACAGAAAGGCCTCTATATCTACCTACTGAGTGGAGAGACTCTAAACCTATCTACTGGATGCTTATATACTTACCTACAGAAGGCCTACATACCAACCTACAGTGTGCCTATAAACCTTCCAAGCTTAATTAGGCTGTGCACATCTAAAATATATTTTGAAAAACGTAAGCATAGGTGCACACTGAAAAGGCAATAGCATACATCTAATACATATATCATTTGGGACACTAAAAACAAGTAGAACAATCAAGGTATATAGGAAATATTGGAAATGCATTACTGCTAAGGAAAATATGAAAAACCTGGGACTCTTAGTTTTTCAGTTTTTGATCAAAGATTGTATTAAGCCACCTCCCAATAGTGTCCCAAAGGGGGTCCCAGAACAGGGAGTCCCTAACCACTAACATGTTCCTCACTAGGAGTCCATTCAGACTCAACATCTCAGGAGTGATAGGAACTTACAACTGAATCATCCCGCACTGGTTTAAAAGAGGGGGCGAGTGCAGCAAGCCAATGAGATTTTCCATTTCTCAAAAAGACTACAAAGCTTAATTAGGCTGTGCACATCTAAAATATATTTTGAAAAAGAAGCATAGGTGCACACTGAAAAAAGGCAACAAATAGGCACTAAAAACTAATCTAAAATATTAAACCTTCTTCCAAGGACCATTTTTTATGATTTTACCCCACCAATACTAAAGGGCCCAAAATATCCCAAACTAAATGAATGGGTCCTTTAATTAAAATCTAAGGATGGGGTTTGTGTTTATAATACCTATTTTTACCTACAACAAATACTTAAATTGGTGTGGCCTACACAAAAACCTTAAAACCCTGAATAGGGTTTTCTTTTGATTTATTATTTTTTTTTCCCCCATTTAATATAAAATATCCTACTTAATGAGGAATTATATACGTACCTACCTAGTGGGATGCCTAGATACCTTCCTACCTAATAGGGGGCTTCTGAACCAACCATCCACCCAATAGGTGACTTAAATACCTACCTATTGGAGGTCTATAAATCTACCTATCTAAAGGTGGTCTAAATAACTACCTGTCTAATTGGGGACTACCTACCTAAAAGGGGATCTACCTGTCTGCCTTCCTAATTTGGGGGGAGTAATTACCTACTATGTTGGGGGTTTACCTACCTTCTATATGGGGACAAGAAGCAAAGAAGACTAAAACTTGGAGCACAAATGGAAACCCAATAGCTTTTTGTGGCACTTTTACTGTTTGGGTCATAAGGGAGGCATTATTATCATTAGGGAAGCTATGGATGGGGAGTTTGTACATAGGTGGAAATTAGTAAGGAAGTTCTCGAAAAGTGAAGACTCTACCATAAGATGTTTGAGAGGTAAATTCTTAAGGGATGAGTCGTGGCCGGGAGAGGTCGTCATGGCAGTCTGGACCATAGGAAGAAAAAAGAAAAGTGAAAAACTCATCAGAAAAGACATCAACTGAGAGTCACTGGATGTAACTGCACAGTAATCACTTGCGTGTAATATATGACTATATGATCACTGTGCGGTGGTAATATTGTTCGCAGTAAAGTGGTTTATATTTAGTAATGGTATTGTGTATTATTCAGTCACTATATATTCGTAGTCATATGTGGTCATGATGTTTGGTCTTATTAGTAACATTGGCATGGGGATTCTGGTTTTGTGTAGTGGTGTTATTTGGTAACTCTATAACCATTATTTAATGGTTTTATACATAGAACTTTGTGTTATAGCTTTTTGTATATTTTTTTATTATATTTTTCATTGGAGGGGGGGCATATATCTTTAAAAACCTGTTATGTTTAACACCCGGTGCCCTGCTGCTTCAGCAATTAGGTGAGGTAGACTGAGAAGCCCCAGTGCCCCATCTTGATTACAAGCTGTTGTTGTGATGATGTTATCACACTGGTCTGTATCAGTCAAAGTGAGACTGGTGGGAGCACTGGTCGCAGAAACAGGGAGACTAAGCAAAGTAGTTTGTGCCTCCCCCAAATTGCAGCAGCATATTGAGGTAGAACCCCCCCCCTCAAAGTCTAGATAGTAGCAGAAAGCTATAAACCAGCAGTAGGATGACAGTGGCGCTAATCAAGAGAGTTAGGTACTTAAAAAATTTATGTGCACTATTTTTAAACTGACCAAAGAGTAGTACAGGGTGTCAGTTTATTGACACAATAATTTACAATTAAAACACAACACGTTTCAAATGATTACAGGGCATGTTTCATATATTTTATAATGCGGTTATACTTTACAAGGTATTTAAATGTACATTTTGGCGGTAAAAACAATGGTTAACAGAGTTCAAAGAGAACCGGGATACGTAAAACATGCTTAATGTGTATCAAAATAATACATAAATAATTTACTGACAATAATAAAATTTAATTGATGATATGAAGAATAAGAAATACAGTTAAGTCCACTGACACAAATTTTGTTTTTGTATCTGTTTACTGAACCATATTCAAGTTATAGTTATATAATGGACATGGAAATAAATTCCAGACTTTCAGCTTTCATTTGAGGGTATCCACGTTAAAATTGGATCAATGGTTTAGGAGTTTCAGCTCCTTAACATGTGTCACCCTGTTTTTAAAGGGACTAAAAGTAATTGGACAAACTAAATAATTATAAATAGAATGTTAATTTCTAATACTTGGTTGAAAGCCCTTTGTTGGCAATGACTGCCTGAAATCTTGAACTCATGGACATCACCAGATGTTGTGCTTCCTCCTTTTTGGTGCTCTGCCAGGTATTTGCTGCAGCAGTTTTCAGTTGCTGTTTGTTTGTGGGCATTTCTGTCTGAAGTTTAGTCTTTAACAGGTGAAATGCATGCTCAATGGGGTTGAGATCAGGTGACTGACTTGGCCATTCACAAATATTCCACTTCTTTGCTTTAACCCCTTAAGGACCTGGCGTTTTTTTTGGGTGACACGTTCGTTTTTCCCTCCTTGCCTTCTGAAAGCCATAACTTCTTTATTTTTCCACCTATATAGACACATGAGGGCTTTTATTTTGTGGGATAAGATGTACTTTCTAATGGTGTTATTCACTATACTATAGAATATACTGGGAAACCGCAAAAAAATTCCAAGTGGGACAAATTGTGAAAAAAAATGTATTTTCGCCATGTTTGCGGGGGGTTTTGCTTTTACGGCGTTCAATCTTCGGTAAATATAATTGTTTACTGTATTCTTCAGGTTTTATGCATCCTGCAATACCAATCATTTAGGGTTTCCGTTATGTTTTGGTACGGTAAAAAAATTCCAAACATTTTCTATTTTTGAAATTTGCGCCACGACACCATTTTGTGCGACCAATAACTTTTTTTGTACTAACACCTACGGACGTCAGTGGGGGGCATTTTTTGCGGGCTGTAGTGTACTTTTTATCGCTAGCAGTTTGGAATGTATGCGACTTTTTTGATCATTTTTATTCCATTTTTTGAGTGACGTAAAATGACCAAAAAACGCAATTTTGGCGTTTGGAATTTTTTTTCTTCTACGGTGTTCAGCGTACGGGATAAATGATGTTATATTTTTTATAGATCTGACTTTTTCGGACGCGGCGATACCAGATATGTGTAACTTTTTTATTATTTTAATGATTTTATTTGTAAAATGGGGAAAGGGGGGTGATTTGAACTTTTAATACTTTTTTTTTGTACTTTAAAACTTTATTGTTATTTTTTTTTTTAATGTAACACTGAGGCCACCTGTGGTACTTGACCACTAGGTGGCGCGATTGTTAATACAACCTAATGCATTGCATAGGAAATGCATTAGGGTGTACAAAGATGGCGGTTTCCCCACTTCCTGTCTGCGGACGGACGTGGGGCAAACCGACCAGGGTAAGTGACGGGAGCCTTCCCAAGGCTCCCCACCACAATGCGCAGCACCGATCGGCGTTAATTCAGACGCCGCGGCCATCTTTGCCGCGGCGCCTGATGGGAAAAACAGTGCCAGCGGGCGGAGCCACCCGCCGGCGCTGTTACTGCCGGGTGGTAGCGGCGATTTGCGGAGCGATCCCCTGCAAAGCCCCTTAGCGGCCCTGGAACGTACTGCTACGCCCAAGGTCGTTAAGGGGTTAATAAACGCCTGGATTGCTTTGGCCAGTTTTGACCTTCCTGACAGAGCCCTATGTTTGAAATCTGACATGTGATACTTTATGTGAGAATAACTTTTTGACACTTTTACCTATCCATGTGACTCAGAGACTGTTTCTCGTGACACATTATGCTTTAGGTTAGTAAGAAATTTTGGTCCATATGATCCTTGTTTTTTTGTGAAAAAATATCAAAATATCATGAAAATTTTTAAAAGTTTGCCATTTTCAAACTTCAAAAATTTCTTCACGTAAGACAGAAATAAGTTATTCCACTTAAAATAGTTCATAACTAGCATCTACCATACGTTTACTGTAGGTTGGCATCGTTTTGTAAATGTCTTTTTATTTTTTTATGAAATTAGGGGGCTTAGAAATTTAGTTAGATTTTGCTAGGGACCAGTCCAGTTCTTATGTGACTTTGAGGGGCCTGCATGTTAGATACCCCCATAAATGACTCCATCTAAAAAACTACACCCCTTAAAGTATTTAAAACTGTGTTTAGGAAGTGTGTTAACCCATTAGGTATTTCACATAAAATTAAAGCAAAGTGGAGGTGCAATTTCAAAATGTCACTTTTTTCAGATTTTAAATTTTTATCCATTTTATCCACTGGAACACAGTAGATGTGACAAGGGTAATGTAACTCAACATTGATTTGCCCAATTGTGCCATTTTTTTAACTTTTAGGCTGTGAAAATGATGAAAAAAAATTCCAACAATCTGCAAATTTAGCTGAAAATGTTTTATTTTTACAAGGAACCCTGGAAAACAAGCATCCCAAATTTAGTTACGCAATTTCTTCCAAGTTCAGAATACCCTATTTGTGGGCGTAATCTTCTATTTGGAGATTATGTGTAAACTGCTGTTTGGGCGCATGAATGGGCGTACAAGGGAAGGAGCGCTATTTGGCTTTTGGAATGCAGATTTTGGTGGGTGCCTTGTCACATTTGCAAACCCCCCCAAAGTACCTGAATAGGTGAAATCTTCCAGAAGTCGTCCCATTTTGGATTCAGCACCCCTTATGGATCTCATCTTGGGGTTTATTGCACATTTTGGGCGCACAGGTATTTCATTGTTTTTTTTAGCATTGGGCCATGAAAATGGAGCGGAGGAAACACAGTTTAGGCATTGTTTTTTGGGCTTCAATTTTACAGCCTGCAGTGTAAATGACAGGATAACTTTACTATGCGGGTCGGTACAATTGCAATAATATACATTTGATATAGTTTTTTATGTTTTATTACTTTTACACAATAAAAATGTGTTTATAAAAAATTGTGTTTTTATGTCTTCATAGTCTGCTAGCCATAACTTTTTATTTTCTGTATACGGAGCTGATTATGGGCTTGTTTTTTGCAGGATAAGTTGATGTTTTTATTGATACCATTATGGGGCTCATATGATGCTTTGATCCCTTTTTTATTAAGGTTTTTGTGAGGCATTTTGAACAAAATACAGCAATCCTGGTAGTGTTTTTTTATTTTTACTTTTTACAGTGGTCATCGGGCAGTATAAATGACATGCTAGCTTTACTTAGCAGGTCAATACAATTACAGTGACACCAAATTTATATATTTTTTATGTTTTACAGCTTTTACACAATAAAAATTTTTGTATCGCCATAGTCTGAGAGCAATAACTTTTTTTATTTTTCTGTGTACAGAGATGTCTATGGGCTTGTTTTTTGCAGGATGACATTTTTAGTGGTATCATTGTTGCATTTGTATGAGTTTTTGATCGCTTTTAACCCCTTAAGGACCCAGCCTGTTTTGACCTTCCTGACACAGCCCTATTTTTGAAATCTGGCATATGTCACTTTATGTGAGAAATAACTTTTTGACACTTTTACCTAGCCATTTTGATTCAGAGATTGTTTTCTCGTGACACATTGTGTTTTAAATTTTAGTAAGAAATTTTTATCCATACAATCCTTGTTTGTTGTAAAAAATATAAAAAATTTCATGAAAATTTGGAAAAATTTGCGATTTTGAAAGTTGCAAAAATTCCGCGTGCAAGAAGATAATTATTCCCCACAAAATAGTTTATAACTAGCATCTACCATATGTCCACTATAGGTTGGCATCATTTTTTAAATGTCTTTTTTTTTTTTTTCGACATTAGGGGGGTTAGTAATTTATCAAATTTTCAAGAAAATTTGCAATATACATTTTTTAGGGACCACTCCATTTCTGACGTGGCTTTGAGGGGTTGCATGTTAGATACCCCCATAAGTGGACACCATATGAGAACTAAAACCCTTAAGGGTATTTACAAAACTATTTAGGAAGTTTGATAACCCTTTTGATATTTCACTGAAATTAAAGCAAAGTGGAGGTGAAATTTCCAAATTTCACTTTTCTTGCAGATTTTCAATATTTATCCATTATTCACTGGAATACAGTAAATTGTGACTAGGTAAATGCAACTTAATATCAATTCCCCAGGTCTGCCGTTTTTAGAGATATCCATATGGGGCCCCTTTTAGTGCATTATTTGGCTCACCCATAAGCCCCAGAATAGGAGGAAGCACCTACTATACTCTAGGTCTCATTTTCAATACGATTTATTTAGGCGCCATTTTCAGGTTTGGGGACACCCTAAGGTGCTTAAAAACTTAATAAACACCCTAAATAGACCGCATATTGGAAACTAAACCCTTAAAGGAATATATCCAGGGGTGCATTGAGTATATAGACCCACAGGGTTGTTCACAAATTTTTTTTGGGCATAAGGCTGTGAAATTTAAAAAACATTATTTTCCAATTATTTGCATTTTAGCTAAATGTTTCATATATACAAGAATCCTGGAAAAAAAAAAACCTAAAACTTTGTTAAGCAATTTTTTCCCAAGTTCGGCAATACCCCAAAATGTGGGTGTAAACTGCTGTGTGGGCGCATGCAGGGCGTATAAAGGAGGGAGCGCTATTTGGTTTTTGGAACGCAGATTTTGGTGGGGCCATGTCGCATTTGCAAAGCCCCAAGTTTGCAGAACAGGCGAAACTTCCAGAAGTCGCCCCATTTGGATTCAACACCCATCAGGGATCTCATCTAGGGGTGTACTGTGGGATTTTGGATGCACAGGTGTTCCATAGGTTTTTTTAGCATTGGGCAATGAAAAGGGGGGAAAAAACGCAGGTCGGTCATTGTTTTTTGTGTTTCAATTTTAAATCATTCGCCGTGCAGTGTAAATTTTATGTGATAACTTTACTATGGGGGGCGTCGTACAATTACAATGATATAGATTTTGTATAGTTTTTTTCTGTTTTATTACTTTTACACTGTAGAAATACGTCTATAAAAAATTGCGTTTTTATGTTGTCCTATTCTGACAGCCATAACTTTTTTATTTTGCTGTGTGCAGAGCTGTGTATGGGCTTGTTTTTTGCGGGATGAGTTTTAAGTTTTTATTGGTACCATTATGGGTAAATTTTGATTCTATGTTCACTTTTTATTAAGGTTTTTGTGAGATGTTTTGAACAAATACAGCAATCTGGTAGTGGTTTTTTATTTTTATTTTTTTATAGCGGTCACTTTTACGGTATATATGACAAAGGGTAGCTTTACTCGCAGGTCAATACGATTACACCGATACCCAATTTTTTATATTTTTTTAGTTTTACTGCTTTATACAATAAAAAACACTTTTATTCAACCAGGAAATTAAAGTTTTTTGCATCGCCATAGTTCCGAGAGCCCTAACTTTTAAATTTTTACTGTGCTTGGAGCTGTGTTAGGGACTTGTTTTTGCAAGATTTAGTTGACGTTTTTATTAGTATCATTTTGGGGGGACAAAGGGTTTTTGATCGCTTTTAAATCCATTTTTTGGAGGCCAGGGTGAAGAAAATACTGCAATCCTAGTAGTGTTTTTTATTTTTATTTTTAACAAGGCTCACCATGCAGTATCCGTGATAAGTTGCTTTACTCTTTGGGTCACTACGATTATGGCGATTACCTATTTATATAGTTTTTTTTTAGCTGAAGACTTAAAAAAGAAAAGAAAAGTGTTTTTTAAATGTGTAAAACAATATTTATGCATCGCTATCTTCTGAGAGCTATACAAATTTTCTATTTTTTCCGTATGCAGAAATGTATGAGGACTTTTTTTTTGCGGGATTGAATGTCGTTTTAATTGGTACAACTTTTGGCGTTTATAGGCCCTTTTTGATCGCTTTTTATTCCATTTTATGTGCTGCGGGATGAACAAAAATCTTAATTCTGTGAGTGTTTTTTTTGGTTTTTTTTTTACGGCGTTCACCGTACGGGTTAATTAATATGACCAAATATGGGTACTTTATTTATTTTTGATCTTTTTTGGGGCGATTGGCGTTTGTAAAGGGGAAAAGGGCGGTGTACGTATTTTTATTTTATTTTTGTGTTTGTGTTTTTACATGTTTTTCACTTTTTTTACTTTTCACGTTATTTTTTACTTTTCCCCTAGGGGATTTGAATGAGAGATCTTTAGTTCCTCTCACTCAATAGGAATCAGTACTATGCTTGTTGCTATGACTGGTTCCTATGGTAAATGTCAGTCACAAATGCCGGGTCATGCCCATAGGGCACGGCCGGGCGTTGTGACGTCATAGACAACCCGGAAGGCATTCTCTGCCTTCCGTTGGTGTCTGTAGGGAGGCAGGAGCTGCACGGATCGCCCGATCCGTGCGCTGCTGCCGCCGACAGAGAGCAGGAGGAGCGATCTCCTCCTGCGTCTCTCTTAATTATTGCGACCCGATCGTCGCGATAATTGGGGGGGTTTTAACCGGCCCCCCCCGGAGCGATCCGGGGTCGGGGCCGATGGTGCGGGAGGGTCAGCTGTAATATACAGCTGACACCCCGCGCCGATGCGCGAACTCTCCCTTTTGAGTTGCGGCGACCCTCAGGACGTATCCATACGTCCAGGTGCGTGAACCCCCAAACGACCTGGACGTATGGATACAGCCAAGGTCGTGAAGGGGTTAAATACATTTTTTGGAAGGCAGTGTGAAGAAACTACTGCAATCCCAGTAATGTTTTTTATTTTTAACAGGGCTCACCATGTAGTATACGTTTATAGCGATACCAAATTTATATAGGTTTTTTATGTTGAAGCGCCTTTAAAAAACAGTGTTTTTATTGTGTAAAACAATGTTTATGCATTGCTATCTTCTGATAGCTCTCTACGGGAAGTAGAACGCCGGGTGTCTGGATCTTCTGGGCCACCGCTAGTGTAGAAGGTGCAACTCGCAGTGTAGCCGAAGTGCAGGACAGGATAGCCAGTGCAGGTACAGACAACAGGACACCACAGGTGTAGCCATAGACAAGTAGCGCAGTACCAGGACAGTAACGGGCTTGGTGCAGCGAAAGGTAGACAGCAGTAGTAAGTGGACTGGTGCAGCGGCAGGTGTTCCGCAGGTAACGGGTTAACGGGTACTGGTAGTATACTGGTAACGCACAGGAGATCAGCAACAATACAGCAGCCAGGGGTCAAGCTCTATGTAGGACAACAACTAACTGACAAGGAGCAAGGGGAGGAAGTTATTTCTTTATTTTCGTTAGCCAAGGATCAATAGTATGGGTGCAATGAAAATAAAGAAATAAACATGATTTTATTGATTTAATATTTTTTTTTCGTTACCCCCATATTACCCCCATAACTTCTGTAGTGTTATAATTTGATTTTGGCCATGTACAGTTTTATTTCAGATTGCATTAGAAAACCCATAGGGGCGTCGCTCGCTCTTCCATTGGTCCAAATAACGGCGCCTCTTTTAACTTAGCCAATCACAGAGCGCGCTCAGAATTTCTTTTTCCCATAGAACTCTATGAGAAAGTAGCTCGCGCTCTGATTGGCTAAGCTGGACGAGCCCCCGCCGCTTCAACCAATCAGCTCGTTTCTGCATTTTTACTGTATTTTGAACTGTCCCGCCTTTGAATATGATTGGTCAATTTTTCGCCATAGGATATAATGGGACATTGTCGCTCCTATTCTGATTGGTCAACTCTCCTCCATAGGTTATAATGGGACATTGTCGCTCCTATTCTGATTGGCTGGTTTATGGCGACCAATGAGAATAGCTTAAACAATTTGAATTACTGTATTTCCCAGCAATTCTCTCTATTGCAATTCCCTATGTAGCGCCGGTCTCGGCGACAAACGCGTTGTTCGGGTTTTTAACTGCTTTATTTGTAAAGAAGGGTTCGGCTCTTTATCTGATAATGTTTTACATTTAATAAAATTATTTTTTGATTAATACTTCATGCCGCACGGCGCTGAGAGACGAGATTTCAGTGCGCCCAGCTCTCCATTGCCTATAATGGCTTAAGTAGCTCGCGCTCTGATTGGCTGGGATAGCCAAGCCCCCGCTAGCTCAGCCAATCAGCTCTTTTCTGTCTTTTTACTGTATTTTGAATTAGTCCGCCGTGGATTCTGATTGGTCTAAACTTCTCCATAGACTAGAATGGGTCTTTGTCGCTCCTATTCTGATTGGTCAATAATTCTCCATAGGCTAGAATGGTCTCTGTCGCTCCTATTCTGATTGGCTGAGCTAGCCAAGTCCCCGGTAGCTTAACCAATCAGCTCTTTTCAGCATTTTTACTGTATTTTGAACTATGCCGCTGTGGATTCTGATTGGTCTAAACTTCCCCTAGGTTTTAATGGTTCACTGTCGCTCCTATTCTGATTGGCCGGTTTATGCCGACCAATCAGAATAGCATTCAGAATTTGAATTACTGTATTTCCGGCAATATCCAATATCCTAATTCTTGAATTAGGATATTGGAAAGTGATTTTGTTTTATGTATTTTATTTTTGAGGTTTCAGCTCTTTTCCTGAGAATGTTGAACGCCTTTATAAAGGCGATTTTTGATTCATACTCCGCACCGACATCTGGAATGATTTCTCGCTGTTCCAGCCTGTCTCGCATCGGAACTGGATTTCGGCGCAGCCCCGCACGGCGCCTAAGTCCCGCACTGCGCCCATGTCCCCGCACTGTCCCCCACATACACTGGCGAGGCGCAGGGAACTTTTCCCCGCATGTATGAGTGCGCTACCTCCGGCGGCGAATCATAGGCGCAGCGCCGCACTGCGCCTCGGTCCCCGCACTGCGCCTAACGCACTGTCCAGGCGCGGCGGACTTTTCCCCGCATGTATGAGTGCACTACCTCCGGCGCCGAATCCTAGGCGCAGCGCTGCACTGCGCCTCAGTCCCGCACTGCGCCTAAAAACACAGGCGAGGCGCGGCGGACTTTACATAGTATGTATGAGCGCGCCCCGGCCCCGACATAAATCAGCCGCAGATTCCGCCGGAAAACTGGCGGAAAGGTGCGCCCCGGCCTGGCGGGATTCATACATGTGGCCCAATATGTCATGCATTGGTATAATTTAAGAAACCCTAGATTACCCAGTAAATAGTGGCCATGGCATCTAAGTAGTTGAAAGAAGGAACAGGCTCCCTCTGTCACCTATTAACATCCAAATAATGCTTGATAAATAGTCTAAAAATATGAAGGGACCAAATTTAGTAGTTGCACACTAGGGCCACATTTAGATAGTTCTAAAAATTACAGAATCCGGGTAGTAAATATTGATTATCTGTAAACTCCTGCTGTGTTGCAAAAAAATGTATTAGAATGGAAAATTTAAAGGAAATGTAACAAATTTAACATATGCTCTTTTGAATAGTTTCAAGGATACAGTTTTTTAAACTGGGGCAACTTATGCCAATAGGGCCACATGTATGAAAACTGTCTAGGTCTGAAACTCTCTTTGTTGCCCATAGCAACCAATCAGAGTGCCCCTTTCATTTCATATAGTGCTCTGGAAAAATGAAAGGGGCACTCGGATTGTTATGGGAAACAAAGAGTTTTAGACCTAGACAGTTTTCAAACATGTGGCCCTTAGTATCTAACTTGGTCCCTTACTAATAGGATTTGAAACTTTTCTTGAGATATGTAACATTTTAAAAAGAGGTTTACAAAGTAATGCCAATATAAAGTAGACATAATGGGCGACATGTATGAACAGGGCTGCAACAGATATCTAGCGACTTTTCAGCGCGATATCAGGCGCAGCCCCGTTCATACGTTTTTAGATCTCCCGCACGCCGGCGTGCGGGAGGCGGGGCACACTAGATCCGTAGCGAAGCTACATATTTATAGCTTTGCTACATTATTTCTGGGCGCATTACAGCTGGAACAGGTATACCACTTTTAAAGTGCTATACATGATCCCGAACTGCCGCCCGAACGCTAGAATGCACTTGATCTATGACCCGCTGTAGAGCGAGTCCATACATCAGGTGCATTCAAAATTAAAGTTAGACGCATTAAATTTGGCGTGTTAACGTCAAATTTCATACATGTCACCCAGTGTGTATGTTAAATGTTAACCACTAGTATTTCTGTGGTATGACTATCCGTCTTAGAAAAATTCAGATTTAAAAAAGGAAAATGTTTCAAAATGTTTGCTATATTTCAGAGGTGTTATTTTTGCAAAAAAGACTGCAAAAAAACAAGAATGAAATAACAATAATGTATTACAAACATAAACTACAATAAGCCTCAAAAATCTCATGTTCATATGTGTGCGTAAATGCATTAAAAAGTTATTCCCTCATAAGTGACATGTCAGATTTGAAAACTAGGTCTGTACAGTCTGGACGAATGTCTCTTCCCTCCAATTTATTTTGTGCAAACAGCCAATACAAAATCCTTTTATTAAGATTTGGGCCTCACAATACAAAATTTTACTAACAGCTCAGGATGCTAGTTGATACCAGCTTTAGGCTACGGTCACATGTTCTAGTCATAATTTCCTTTTTGCTTACCAAAAAATAGGTGCACACACAAAAGCTTTAATTTTATACAGCAGCTAATGTTACTACTATTTATGACTGTACTGCCCAAACTTTACTGCACAAGAAAAGCAATGCACATAGCACCCCCTACAGCCTTTCAACGTGTGCAGTAATCCATGAGAAAATTGGACTCCTGTCTTTTTTTTTTTTTTTTTTTAAATTTGATCCACATGTATATGGCACATTGTCAAAAACTGCTTACATGTTTGTTGATCAGGCCCCTGGTAGAAAGCCAATTGCCTTAGTTGACCAAACTTGAAACAGCAGCCATTGTATAGTGACATTATGACTCACAGGAATAAATGTTAGAATACACTTAAAAAGTGCTGTATGATCAAGGCCTTAGAGCAGTATTCCTGCCTCATTAGGAGGTTAGGCATAACTGATTTCACTATCTAGGCTATGATCATGTTAGTATCAGTGCATCCCAAAATTTGAATTCATTGATGCAATAAATACTAATGAAAACTGTTTTCTATTTCAGCGTTTTGGAGGAGCATTGGCCATACCACTGAGTGCTTTCCAAGGAACAGTATCCCTTCAAGCACCCACCGGGAAAACTCTTTCCTTGTCTACATATGAAGTAAGCAGTGAAGGTCTAAAAATTACACCTACATCTAAGAAGATTGAAGTGTACCGGTCAAAAAGTGTAGGCCATGAGCCAAGCAAGGAAGACTCCCCGACCCAGTTTCCAGATACCAATGTCAAGATACATCTTGAAGTTCTAGAAATCTGTGACAACGAAGAAGCAATGGACACTGTATCTATTATCAGCACTATCAGTCAATCTTCTACTCAAGCCCGTTCTCCTTCACTGCGATATTCTCGTAAAGAGAACCGATTTGTTTCTTGTGACCTTGGCGAAACGGCCTCTTATTCTCTATTCATCCCAACTAATAATCCAGATAGTGACATAAACATTTCTATTCCAGATACTGTTGAAGCACACCGTCAGAACAGTAAACAGCAGAATGTGGAGAGAGACAGCTACCAAGAAGAAATACAATTGCTGAACAAAGCTTATAGGAAACGGGAGGGAGACAGGGATAGTTAAGAGTCTTCTCACACTGCAATTGCAATGTATGGTTGCTTTAAGCATCAGGACAACTCCTAGAGCATACATCAAATGGATACATAGGTCCCTACTCACCCAACAGAGATCATTGCATCCATTAAGCATCCATTATATGCTCAAGGTTTCTAAGAGACCCTCCAGATGGAAAATTGCAGAACAGTGTGAAAAGACTCTAAGAGGGAACACACTCAGAATATTAACATAATCTGTACATCTGTATTCACATGAATTTGTCTAGTTAATAGAGCAGCTGAATGTCTTAATTGTTTTGTACCTATTTTGTTTCTTGCAGTACAATACAAAAGCTTTGAAATGTCAGGTGTTATCTAGAACTACATATCACTATATTAAAAGTGTAGCATCCAAAATGAGAGAAGTTTTGTGCCATTAATAACACAAAAAAGAGTACCGTACATATATCTGCTGCCAAACTGCTGCATAAAAAAGAACACATAGGTTGTACATAATAAGGCAGAGTTAAGGTAGCCATAGGCATTTAACCAATGGCTACCATGGTAGCTTGGACACCATGCTTATGTACAAATTTAAATTGGAATGTTACTAATTTAAGTTTTTAGACTATCAAATTGTAAAATAATGTAACTTATCTATCCAATTGGGAAATTTTCATTGTGATCTGGGTGTTACCACCTAATAATGCTCTATAGGGAGTGCCCCTACACAGTCTGACACCGATATCACCCATTTGGCATTTAATGCATTTCCGGGAGGATGAAAAGAAGAACGTAAGAATGCGGAAACCTAAGAAAAATGCTTTAAAATGTTTATTTGAGGAATGCAAGTGTAAACTAAAACAGACCTATTATGACAACTCGTAGGTTTTCTTTAAGCAGATTCTAATACAAGTAAGCTAATAGACTGTTAAAGAATATTTCCTTTGTATATTCACCTACATTGTGAAAACACAAGGTCTAGTGGAGATTTACTAGATTGTAAGTAAGATATATCAGGTTTGTTGAAATCCACACTTGCCAATGGGCAATGTCTCAGTCACATTTTGACAATTTTGTGATCTAAAACTGGAAACTGTCATAAAGTTGATATATGTGACCTAGGTTTTGCCATTATAACAATTTAGCACAGAGATGCCCCCCCCCAACACCCACCGTGCAGGAAATGGTCACATTCAATTCTCTTAAACAGGAGTGCTGCTACGTAGAAGACAAAGTGGACCTTGGTTCCAAAAAGTTGGGCCCCACTAATTGGCAGTTTGTTTCATACTTGCTGTTGATGCAACAATTTGATTAGATTGAATGTTTATATATACAGTCCAGACCAAAAGTTTGGACACACCTTCTCATTCCAACAGTTTTCTGTATTTTCATTACTATAAAAATTGTAGATCCACACTGAAGCCATCAAAACTAACACGTGTGAATTAACACATGTGGAATTATATACTTAACAAAAACATGTCAAACAACTGAAAATCGGTCTTATAGTCTAGGTTCTTCAAAGTAGCCACCTTTTGCTTTGATTACTGCTTTGCAAACTCTTGGCATTCTCTTGATGAGCTTCAAGAGGTAGTCATCTGAAATGGTCTTCCAACAGCCTTGAAGGAGTTCCCAGAGATGCTTAGCACTTGTTGGTCCTTTTGCCTTCACTCTGCGGTCCAGCTCACCCCAAACCATCCCGATTGGATTCAGGTCTGGTGACTGTGGAGGCCAGGTCATCTGGCAAAGCACCCCATCACTCTCCTTCTTGGTTAAATAGCCCTTACACAGTCTGGAGGTGTGTTTGGGGTCATTGTCCTGTTGAAAAATAAATGATGGTCCAACTAAACGCAAACCGGATGGAATAGCATGCCGCTGCAAGATGCTGTGGTAACCATGCTGGTTCAGTATTCCTTCAATTTTGAATAAATCCCCAACAGTGTCACCAGCAAAGCACCCCCACACCATCACACCTCCTCCTCCATGCTTCACGGTGGGAACCAGGCATGTAGAGTCCATTTGTTCACTTTTTCTGCATCGCACAAAGACACGGTGGTTAGAACCAAAGATCTCAAATTTGGACTCATCAGACCAAAGCACAGATTTCCACTGGTCCAATGTCCATTCCTTGTGTTCTTTAGCCCAAACAAGTCTCTTCTGCATGTTACCTGCCCTTAGCAATGGTTTCCTAGCAGCTATTTTACCATGAAGGCCTGCTGCACACAGTCTCCTCTTAACAGTTGTTGAAGAGATGTGTCTGTTTCTAGAACTCAGTGTGGCATTGACCTGGTCTCTAATCTGAGCTGCTGTTAACCTGCGATTTCTGAGGCTGGTGTCTCGGATGAACTTATCCTCCGCAGCAGAGGTGACTCTTGGTCTTCCTTTCCTGGGTCGGTCCTCATGTAAGCCAGTTTCTTTGTAGCGCTTGATGGTTTTTGCCACTGCACTTGGGGACACCTTTCAGAGTTTCCCCAATTTTTTGGACTGACTGACCTTCATTTCTTAAAGTAATGATGGCCACTCATTTTTCTTTACTTAGCTGCTTTTTTCTTGCCATGATAGAAATTCTAACAGTTCATTCAGTTGGACTATCAGCTGTGTATCCACCTGACTTCTGAACAACAGAACTGATGGTCCCAACCCCATTTATAAGGCAAGAAATCCCACTTATTAAACCTGACAGGGCACACCTGTGAAGTGGAAACCATTTCAGGTGACTACCTGTTGAAGCTCATCAAGAGAATGCCAAGAGTGTGCAAAGCAGTAATCAAAGCAAAAGGTGGCTACTTCGAAGAACAGAATATAAGAAATATTTTCAGTTGTTTCACACTTTTTTGTAAAGTATATAATTCCACATGTGTTAATTCATAGTTTTGATGCCTCCAGTGTGAATCTACAATTTTTATAGTCATGAAAATACAGAAAACTGTTGGAATGAGAAGTGTTGTGTCCAAAACTATTGGTCTGTACTATATATATATATATATATATATATAATATTATATATATATAATATATATATATATATATATTATATATTTAGTATATACGTATATATATATATATATATATATATTATTATATAATATTTATATATATATATATATATTGTGTGTGACGTTGATGAATGATATGAATATATTAATATGAAAATTATATATATTAAATCATGCAAGTGTGAACATTTTCATTATCTAACTGGAATACTTACAGTATAAACTGAAATTTGTTCCCAGGTTTAACCTTTTTGTAGATCACTGTACTAATATCTAGCTGTGTCACCTTTATTTCCGAGAACTGCTTTCCATCTTTGTGGCATGGAGTCAACTAACATCTGACACCTGATAACAGGTATTCCAGCCCAAGCAGACTGTATTTTTTCCCACAGTCCACTTGCGCTTTTAGGTTTTGCATCAAAAAACGTATTTTTTATATCATTCCACAAATTCTTAATTGGATTGAGGTCTGTGGTTTGGGCTGGTCACTTTATAACATCCATCTTGTTGGTATGGAACCAGGATGTTGTCCACTTGCTGGTGTGTTTAGGGTCATTGTCCTGTTGAAACACCCATTTCAAAGGCATGTCTTCCTTAGCACAAGGTAACATAAGCACTTCCAGTATTTTTATATATTCAAACTGGTCCACGGTGCCTGGTACATGATAAATGGGCCCAACATCAGAGTATGAGAAACATACCCAAACCTTTAAGCCTGCACCAACATGTTTTATAAACTTTACAATGAACTGTTGTTTGAATTCAGTGTTTATAAGTCATCTGACAGACAGTTTGTCTGCGGCCTTTAGACCCAATGAGAACAATCTTGGTCACATCTGTCCATAGAATGTTACGCCACTTCTCTTTAGGCCAGTCAATGTATTCTTTGGCAAACTGTAACCTTTTTTGTTGGTTGGTTGGTTTCTGTGGACAACAAAGAAAGTCTTAGACCTTGACAGATTTCATACATATCCCCCAATGTTCTTTTTTCTTTGTATGCTTCATTTTTTATCTGTGAACATAAAGTTGATGTGACTTGCCAAAAAGAATCAGTATTGTCTTACCTTTCCCAGGGACATTTTCCCAGAAGTTTTTTGGCTTTTCAATATGCATTATGGCAAATTCCAGTCTGGCTTTTTTATGATTTGCTTTCAACTGTGGTTTTCTCCTTGGTCATCTTCAATGAAGTCTACTTTGGCAAACACAAAGATGGATGGTTGCGGTCTGACACTGATGTACCTTGACATTGGAGTTTACCTCTATCCTTCTTGGAGGTTGTTCTGTTTTTTTTGGTTACCATTAGTTTAATATGTCTCTTCAATTTGTTATTAATGTTCATCTTGCAGCCACATCTAGGGAGGTTATCTACAGTCTCTGAACAACGTGCAACTGTAGTAACAGGAATATCCAGCTGTTTGGAGATGGCCTTATATCTTTCACCTTTAACATGTTTGACTATAATTTTTCTTCTAATCTCCTGAGACAACTTTCTCTTTAGCTTTCTTTGGTCCATGATCAGTGTGGTACACACTATAATACCATACAGCACAGTGACTACTTTTCACCCTTTAAAATAGACTAACTGAATACAAGTTTGAAGATATCTATGATGCTCATTACAGGACACACCATAATTTAACATGTACATCTGGTCAAATGATTTTCTATTTTTTCTAGGGGTACCATCATTTTGGCTAAACCAGTTTCATTACTTTTTTTTTTTTTTTAATTTTCAGTTGAACCACAATTCAAATACACTGGGCATTATTTATAAAAGTTATCTAAGACTGCTCGTGTTGCCCATCGCTACACGAACAGATAAATAGATAGATAGATAGATAGATAGATAGATAGATAGATAGATAGATAGATAGACAGATAGATAGATACGAGGGGGAATTAGAAACGTCTTTCATATATTGTGTAGGCTCGTCTCATGTTACCAAAACACCTCTGACCTATTGAGGCGTAGATTCCACAAGACCTCATGTTGTCCTGTGGTATGCAGTACCAAGATGTTAGCAGCAGATACTTTATAGAAGTTGTTCTCTGGAAAAAAAATATTTTCTAAATGGTATCTTTTCCAAAGTTAGAAACTTTGTAATGTTTTCATTATTTTTTGTGGATTTCCTGCAGTTCTACAGCAGCTGTTTAATTACAGGAGGCTCAGCAGTTCTTGAAATATAGGAAAAAGCTCTATGTCTATGACCATAAGTCATGAGGCCTAATATGTTTGGTCACACCCCTTTTGTCCTGCCTCCCAAGGCTTTCAACACAAGGGAGGAGCCAGGGACATTCACTGACACTTACTGTAGGTTGGCAATGGGAAACTGCTTTTAAATAGGAAATGCTGGGAAAAGGGAGGCTACATTCAGCACAAGAAATCCACAGAAGAAGTGAGGCAAGAGGAAGGAAATCTATTTGATATTTTATTGTTTTGCTTTGCTGGACAACCTCTCCAAGTACAATACACTCTGCCAGTCTGTGGTTACATGGCCCCAGCTTTAGCCGCAATTTTAGCGCAATAAAATGTGCTCGGATTTTGGATTCCTGGCAGCACAGTACATTGGCATTGGGGCTGCAGGAATCAGACGCTGGTCACACAGTGCATTGCAGCTTGTTGTAACAAAGCTGCTTACAACAAAGCTGCAATGCACTGTGTGACCCGCGTCTGATTCCTGCAGCCCCAATGTACTGTGCTGCCAGGAATCCGAAATTCGATCGCATTTTATTGCGCAAAAATTGCGGCATGGTTCAGTGATGTGAAAATCTTGTCGGATTTTGGACAGCATTTTCACATTGCTGCGTGGACTTACCTTAGTCATAGCATGCTGTGACTAAGAGTGAGTAACTCGAAACACGTCAGCAGTTCGTTCCTGTGCATGTTGCCATGATTTTTAATAGATTTCTAATAAAGAAGAAAGTTTATGCTTACAAGGATTGCTGGATTTTGCTTGTTTTTACTACCCATTGCATATCACAAACAACCCAAAAACCTTGCCATATTTTATATGCTCTGATCCCTTTATCTTGCCATCACAAGCTTCGATCCTTATGCTTGCCCATTTTCCTTGCTTCTGACACATCAACATCAAGAACTGACTTGCTTCCTACTATGGTTTCTAGGTGCAATGGATATAAGATAAGTATTGCTATTCATGTCACGCGTTTAATGTCATAGCTGTTAGGTATATATTGGTCACATCTCAATAATAATGTATTTGTGCATTTTATTTTAAATTTGGTTTTAATTAAAATATCAAAAACTTTTATATGGCAAAACTTAAAAACAGATTTTACTCCAAAGCTGCAGACCCTACTAAAACAAAAGGCCATACTTGGTAGATCCCACTTATTTAAAAAAGGAATAGTTAATTGAAACAACCATAAGCCTATAAACCATTTCTGTCATACTTACTTAAATTAACACCCGTGTTATGTCACTAGCGCAGATGTCCAATTTATCATGAAACTAGTTATTTTTTTTATGCGCCTGATTATAGTGTCTGATTATAATGACCTTTTTTTTTCCTGTGGCAAATGCAGCAGAGCATATACAGATGGAATACATAAGACCATATTGCAAATTAGCCTTAAATGTCAGCAATGAACTCATAAAGCAGAATTCTATGTACTCTCTAGGTGTTTATAGCGGCACACGTCTTTGTAGAGGCATCTGCTTTCTTCACCAAGCCATGTGGAATAGATAGCCAATAGCGAATGAACAATTCACTGTGGGCACGTATGTTAATATATTTCTTGGCACTTAGCAATGTACATGGATGTTAGATTTTACTATGACCTATAACATGTTGATGTAGAATAAGAATAATATTAAAAGTACCTTTGATCAGATTTGCTTGACTAATCTGAATCTTATGGTTAAAGTTTATCTCCACTTTAGTAATAAATCTTACATGTTCACACGTGTGTTTATACTCTATTAATGCATACATTATTAGACTTCATGCACAGAACCGTATTACAGCTCCGTACTGATGTCTATGGGCCATAGTGTGCATCTGATTCACATAACAGAATACAGAGATTTCTTTTTTGGCAATGGAATGTGCATGTCTGAAAAATAAACTAATTGTGGCATGAGCTTCAGTATTACAAAGTTGGCATACCTTAAAAGTATTGCTTCTCCAGATTATAGTATCAATGGGAGTAATATATATAAACAACTGGATCTTAAAAGAGTTTATTACAAAGGATAATATAAAGACATAGGGCCACATATATGAAACGGTTTTGGTCTAGAACTCACTTTTTTCCCCATAGGTTTCTATGGGGAAAAAAGTGAATTTTAGACCAAAACCATTTCATACATGTGGACCATACTGTAGAAGTTAGTAACCTAACAAACTAAGACATGGATGTAAAGGATGTAAAGAAAGAGGGAAGGTGGTAGGAGAGTGTAACGAGAGCTAGGAAGTGCCTAACTAGTCCTTTGTGTGCAATCTTATATACCAGCTACACACACACATGTAGTCCATCCATTGCCCACTCTTGGAACACATCGAGATACTTTCATAGCCAATTAGCAAAGTTCCTGTAAAATCTACTACAGTGTTGTAGAGGTCCAGCTATGCGTCCTCCAATAAGAAACAGTCTTGCAGGACAGGTCACATAAATCTCCCCAGGTCTGGGAGAATTGTTAATTACATTTTGGGGAAAAATACACACAGATATCCTAGATGATGGTATTGTTTCCCAGGCACCAAGGCTTTTAAGTTCTCAGATGGACAGCAATGTCCATTGTTTATTTACAGGGGTGTTCCGGGATTTACAAAAGTCCGTTGGTCTGCTGAGATATGATTAAAAATAGAAAAAAAGAAGCATACTCACCTCTGTTATGCTCCCCTTCCATCCCAGTTGCTGGCCCCAATCATCGTTTACATCTTTCATGTGCAGCCAATCACAGGCCCCAGCATCAAATGCACATGACCGCTGGGACCTGTGATTGGCTGCACATAGCACGTAAACAATGAATGTTCACTGTGCAGCGGGGATGAATGGAACCGGCCACCCGGACGGATTGAGGTGAGCATGCTTCTTTTTTTCTATTTTTAATCATACCCTAGTGGACCAACGAGCTTTTGTAAGTCCCGGAACACTCATTTAACACATGAGATTATAACATATGTGGGATTGATCAGGTTTTTATGACCAAATTCTCTTTGTTTCAGAGGCTACTTTATAATGTCATGAGTCTAAAATGTTGGGTTTCCAATACTTCCAAACCATGCAGCAGCTATTTTGGTAGCATCATCTTGGTTCTCTCAGTCACACTCCTGCATTCAAGTACATTTAGAAACTTTTTATTTACCCACATCCTCTGCCTTTGAGCCAAAGTGAGTATTATATATTTTTGGTTTAATTTTTGCACTAACCTCTATGTACCAACAGTGATGAGCACAGGAAGAAAAGTGGACAGTAAATTCAACAGACACCATTGTGTGCTTACATGTAACCTCTAGGCAACATAGAGTAAAGACATGCAGAGCAGAGCAGAAAGTATGTTGTGATTTTCTGCTGTGTTTTTTATTTTTATGACCCAGTGCTTAAAAAACCATGGAACACCTGTACACCCAAAATGCACAATACACCCCTAGATGAGATCCATGTGGGGTGTTGTATCCAAGATGGGGTGACTTCTGGAAGGTTTCACCTGTTCTGGTACTTTGGGGGCTTTGCAAATGCGATATGGCACCCACAAAAATCTGCGTTCCGAAAGCCAAATTGCGATCCCTCCCTTGTACGCCCTGCCATACACCGAAACAGCAGTTTACACCCACATATAGGGTACTGCCGAACTTAGAAGAAATTGTGTAACAAATTTTGGGGTGCTTTTTTCCAGAGTTCCTTGTAAAAGTTCCGTGGGGTCGATATACTCACTACACCCATGGGTATATTAAGGGGTGTAGTTTGCAATATGTGGTCTTTTTAGGGGTGTTTATTAAGTTTTAGCACCTTAGGGTGTCCTTAAATGTGTAATAGTGCCTAAAGAAAATTGTAATGAAAATGAGACCCCAAAATCCAGTAAGTGCTCCTCCTACTCTGAGGTTTGTGGTTGTCAGATAGCGCACTAGGGCCACATATGGGATATCTTTAAAAATGGTAAAATTGGGGGAATTGATGTTGAGTTGCATTGACCTGTTCACATCTACTGTGTTCCCAAGAATAAGGGATGCGGAGTGACAATCTGCAAAAAAAAAATGAACTTTGGAAATTTCACCTCCACTTTGCTTTAATTTCTGTGAAACACTTAGGGCCACATGTATGAAAACTGCCCAGGTCTAAAACTCACTTTGTTGCCCATAGCACCCAATCAGAGTGCCTCTTTCATTTCATAGAGCGCTCTGATTGGTTTTTATATGTAATAAAGTGAGTTTTAGACCTGGACAGTTTTCATACATGTGGCCCTTAATGAAGTAGTACACTTCCCAAATGCTGTTTTGAATACTTTAACTCCTTAACGACCGCCTGCGCGACCTTTTTGGGTCGCTGCGACATCGAGTTTGCGGCGCCCCCGCCGCAATTTCACTGGGGTCAGGCTGTCTACACAGCCCGATCCCAGAAAATGTCCTGGCACCGGGGTGCGGGGTAACCCCCGCAACCGGTGCTTTAAACCCCTTTGATTGCGGCGGTGCTTACCGCAGCCAATAAAGGGTTCCCCCGCTCGTCGGGATCAGAAACCCCGGGGACCCCCAGAGCCCAGGGGAAAGGGGTGCCATTGTCGGGGACCTAGATGGCCCCCCGAGCTGTCGTGTAACAAGCCCGTGACCTGGGAAAACCTATGTGCTGTCCGATCACGCCCCGTTCAAAGTGACACAGTTTTAAAAAGATTTGCATATTTTAATATCTAATACATATAATGTAAAAAAAAATGTAAAACAGTTCCCCTTCATGGGGGTAAAAAAAAAATTAAAAAAAAAAACAACAATTAAGAAAAAAGAATAAAAAAATAAAAAAATAAAATAGAAAAAAAATATTTTTGTAAAAAATAATTGGTATAAAATTTCACACACAAAAAACCACATATTAGGTATCCACCGACCCTAATAACCTATAGAATTAATCTAACGTTATTTAAATTGAAATTTAAAGGGGTAAAAAAAAAAATTTTTAAAAAAAAAAAAATAAAAAAAACTGAAATTTTTTTATAAGTAAAATTTAAAATATTCCCCCATAAAGTACATTTTTTCTTGAATAAAAGAGGCCTCACTAACTGCTCATTGAAAAAATAAAAAAATTAAACGTTTAAAAACAAGGAGGCAAAAACTAAAAA